>MDKJ01198751.1:0-73949 GCA_005239525.1 Nicotiana knightiana | reverse complement strand
TTGGACCCAAACGCCTGGCTAACGCCGGGCTAGGGCTGGCGTTTCAGCCCAAACGCCTGGCTAGCGCCAGGGTAGGGCTGGCGTTTCAGCCCTAACGCCTGGCTAACGCCAGGTAGGGTCAGGGTGTTTGGCTCTGTCGCCCGGCTATCGCCCGGGTGTCTCCTTTCGCGTATTTTTCGACGTATTTGCATCCTTTTAGCTCCGTTTCCATCTCCACTTCACCTACACATGAAATAAACTCCATTAAGCACATAACAAGTGTAATTTTATCATTAATGCGCATAAAATGTAAGGTATATCACATGTTAAACTATGCAATTTAGTCTCGCATCAAGGATCCATCAGGGAAGTTAAATATCCCATATGGTTGGCCAATGTAGTAGTAGTTCCCAAAAGGGGGAACAAATTAAGAATGTGGATAGATTATAAAGACTTAAATAAAGCATGCCCTAAAGATTTATTCTCGTTGCCCAAAATCGATCGCTTGATTGATGCCACGGCTGGCCACCAGATCCTCACTTTTCTCGATGCCTACTCCGGGTATAATCAAATTGAAATGAACCCCAAGGATAGGAAAAACACTTCGTTCATCCCGAAGTATGGCATATACTGCTCCAATGTAATTCCCTTCGAGCTAAAAAATTCAGCGGCCACGTACCAACGCTTAGTTAATAAGATTGTCGAACATAAAATAGGCAAATCCATGGAAGTTTACATTGATGACATGCTAGTTAAGTCACTACACGTAGAGGACCATTCGACTCATTTGCAGCAAACTTTCGACATCCTTAGAAGCTACAACATGAAGCTCAACCCCGAGAAATGCGCCTTCGGCGTAGGTTCGGGAAAAATTTTAGGCTTCATGGTATCAAACATGGGGATTGAAAACAACCCCGACAAAATCAAGCCCATCGAAGAAATCACAGTGGTGAACAATGTGAAGGCCGTACAGCGGCTGACAGGACGGATAGCGACGTTAGGCCGATTCATCTCGAGGTCATGAAATTGGAGCCATCACTTTTTCTCCCTACTCAAAAAGAAAAACAACTTTGGGGGGACACCGGAGTGCCAGCACGCCTTGGAGGAGTTAAAGTGGTATCTCTCAAGCCCGCCTTTCCTCCACACCCCAAAGGAGGACGAAACTCTATACTTGTACTTAGTAGTGTCCGAGGTAGCGGTAAGTGGCGTGTTGGTTCGAGATGAGTAAGGTACGCAATTCTCTGTCTACTATGTGAGTCGAACCCTGGGATATGCTAAAACCAGGTATCCGCACTTATAAAAATTAGCTCTTGCATTAATAAGTGCATCTCAAAAATTGAAGCCTTATTTTCAATGACACCGTATATGTGTTTTAACAACATATCCTCTTTGAAATATATTGCATAAACCCAAATTATCAGGCCGACTGGCCAAATGGGCCATCGAACTCGGGGGTATGATATCGAATATCAGCCTCGAACGGCTATCAAGTCCTAAATTAGCGAACTTCGTGGACGAATTTACGCCCGCCCTTGTGCCCGAGCTAGAAAAAGAAATTCTACTAAAAACGGGCACATAATCAGGGGTATGGACCTTATCCACCGATGGTTCCTCGAACGTGAAAGGATCCGGGCTCGGCATAGTTTTGAAGCCACCTACGGGTGGCATGATTAGACAATCTATAAAAACTGCAAAGTTGACTAACAACAAAGCCTAGGTATAGAATTGGCCAAAGGCCTAGGAGCGGAAGTCATCGAAGCAAAATGTGATTCCCTTCTGGTAGTAAATCAGGAAAATGGGAGCTTCGAGGTTCGAGAGTATAGGACGCAACGATACCTAGACAAACTTCAAGTCACTTTGCATCACTTCAAACAATGGAGTCTGATCCATATACCTCTAGAGCAAAACAACGAGGCCGATGGACTCGCAAACCTGGGATCATCCGTCGAGGAAGATGACATACTCCCCGGGGCTGTTGTTCAGTTATCCAAATCGGTGATTAAAGAAGTCCATGCCGAAATTAACTCCTCCAGCCTGACATAGGATTGGAAAAATAAGTAGATCGATTATTTGGGAAGTGGGAAGCTACCCACAGACCTAAAAGAATCAAGGTCCCTTCAGACCAAAGAACCTCGATTTTCACTCCACGAGAATGGAATTCTATACAGAAGAACCTTCGATGGGCCCCTAGAAGTATGATTTGGACCAAGAGACACTGATTACATGCTCCGATAAATCCACGAGAGCACCTGCGAAAATCACTCTGATGTCGATTCCTTAATTCGAAAGGTGATCAGAGTAGGTTACTATTGGGACAACATGGAAAGGGACACCATTGAATTAGTCTGAAAATGAGACAAGTGTCAAAGATTTGCACTAATGATCCACCAACCCGATGAACATCTACATTCAGTCTTATCACCATGGCCATCATGAAATGGGCAATGGACATTGTCGGTCCCCTACCAACGGCACCAGGTAAAACTAGATTTATTCTATTTATGACTGACTACTTCTCAAAATGGGTGGAAGCATAGGCCTACGAGAAGATAAGAGAAGATGAAGTCATCTACTTCATATGGGATCACATCATGTGCCGATTCAGGATCCCCTCCGAGATAACATATGATAACGGGAAGCAGTTCATCGGAGGCAAAGTAACAAAGTTTCTCGAGGATCACAAAATCAAAAGGATCCTATCAACGCCCTACCACCCATGTGCAAATGGTCAGGCCGAGTCCACAAACAAGACAATCATTCAAAACATGAAAAAGAAGTTAGAAAATGCAAAAGGAAAAGGAGAGAAATGTTGCCCGAGGTGTTATGGGCATATCAGACAACCTCTAAATCGAGCACAAGAGAGACGCCGTTCTCTTTGGAATACGGGTTCGAGGCTTTGATATCGGTTGTGGTCGGAGACCCAAGCACCAGATTCTAACATGCCACCGAGGACTCAAACAATGAGGCCATGACTACAGCCGTCGAACTATTAGATGAAAAGCGAGAAGCTTCACTGGTCATGGCCGCCCAAAAACAAAGAATCGAAAGATACTATAACAGGAGAACAAACCTCTAACATTTCGGACTCGGGGACTTAGTCATAAGAAAAGTCACCCTAAACACTCAAAACCCTAATGAAGGGAATCTAGGACCAAGCTAGGAATGACTCTACCGCGTCCTTGGAGTAATCGACAAAGGGTCCTACAAACTCGGCACCAAGGAACGCGAGAAACATCCAAACAATTGGAACATATCAATGCTCAAACGCTATTATTTCTAAGGTATAAACTCCTCCCTTTTCATTTTGTGCTTCACACTAATTTTTTACAAATGTCCAATGGAAGAAACCACAACACCCTTCAACTTGAAGAGCTTGGGTTTTAAAACATGTGATGTACTCTTTTCCTTTGGTTGGGTTTTATCCCACTAGGGTTTTACCGACAAGGTTTTTAATGAGGCAACATCTATGTGCTACCTAAGGAGAACTCAAAAGTATTCAAGACTTCTCTTCAATCAACCTCAAATACTGGGGGGGCATCCCTCCGGAAGATCACCTCCTCGAAGAAATCGAAATATGCTGAAAAGGGTCTCGATAGGAGAATGATGTATCGGACCAAACGGTCGAATAAACCGTGTCTGCATAGAATAATCGAACCCTTGATGGCGAAAACATGTATACTTGTACCAAGTAATCGAAGGAGAATATTTTATCGACAAAACACTTCATGCTCCAAAAAAATTTACTATTCTCACAAGAAACGGCTCTAGGGCCGAAGGCGCCCGAAAACTCTGGGACTGTATAAGCCATATGAACATCGAAATACAAGCCCTCAACGAGGAAATATCAAATTTGTAAGACCTTAACAAGGCATGTTCAAATTTATAAGCCCTCAATGAGGCAATATCAAATATGTAACACCTTAACAAGGCATGTTCAAATTTATAAGCCCTCAATGAGGCAATATCAAATTTATAAGACCTTAAAAAAGGCATAATCCCAACTCGGGGACTGTCCTCAACAGTCGGCTCATCGAGCTATCAAAACTCGAAGCTGTAAGACCTCAATCAGGCAACTTCGAGCTCGTAAGCCCTCAATGAGGCAACGTCAAATCTGTAAGACCTCGTTGTGGCATGCTAAAAAAGATATCCCTCCATGAGGCACCAATGTAAGCCCTTCATGAGGCAATATCAACAATATAAGACCTCCATGAGGCAATATCAAGCTTATAAGACCCCCATGAGGCAATATCAAGCTTATAAGACCTCCATGAGGCAACTTCAAACACATAAACCCTCAATGAGGCAACATCAAATCTGTAAGACCTCAACGAGGCATGTTCAAATTTATAAGCCCTCAATAAGGCAACATCGAAAACTCGAAGCCGTAAGACCTTAGGGTTGGAAACTTCGACCTCGTAAATACCTCAATGAGGCAAAACCAAATCTGTAAGACCTCAAACAAGGCATGTACAAATCTGTAAGACCTCAAGCAAGGCGTGTATGATTCTGTAAGACCCTTAAAAAAGGGCATGGCCCCGATATTAAAGCCAAGTCTATATATTCAAACTTGTAAGACCCCTAAAAAGGCATACCATCGATATAGTCACCGAGGTTACCTCACCTGGGAACTAAAAGGCTATGGCCAAACATAACAACTACGGTCATAAAGCTCTGGCCAAACTAACGCGACTTGGAGATGTCTGACCGTCGCCATAAAATCACAGGCCTTCAAATACTTCGAAAAGAACCGGTTAATCAGGCTACCCTCAGCATAAGCAAAAGAACTTCGATCATATCAGCTCCAAACAATGAAAAGGCTTCGAAAGAATCAGCCTTCGAGCGAAACTTCCCGAGGTGCTAATTTATCGTCACACATAGGCTCATAATCGAGGTTCTTATCAAGACGTCGAAGAGACGGACGAACACAATAACTCTAAAGAATCCTTAGCGAGGGAAAACTATAGCCATATTAGTGGTCGTACCGACCCAATGCGTAAGAGCCTAAGCGCCAGCCTAAAATGCCTAAGGGCCAATGTGTAAGAGCTTAAGTACCAACCTAAAGAGCCTCAGGGCCTATTTAAAAAGCCTAAGGGTCGATGAGCTCGAGTCGAAACCCGACTCAAAGACTGAGCCCTATATATGATAAAGGTTCACAAAGCATATTTACAAAGCTCAAAGTCGGAGCCCTTACACAGAGAAAAAGAACAAATGAAAACCTAATCTACCACCGGGGTGTACCTTCAACGGCTCCCTCAGAGGTTATGCCTTCAGCGACTTGGCCCTTGGCCCCCAGGTCTTCAACAATTTCTTCCCTAGCTCTGAACCCTTCCCGCATCAGGCATCTTTCTCCTTAAGCTGCAAAGATCAGCCCGAAAGTTTTAAGTGCTTTGATCGGGCAAGAACAAAAACAAAACATACGAAGACTATGTTACCTGCTCATAAACATTGCTCTGTTTCCGAGATACCATTTCTAAATGAGCTCGGAGGTCAAGCATTTATTCCAACTTTTTTGGCAAAAAGAGCCCTGAGCTCGTCTACCTCCGATGAAAAACTCCTACACTCCTCCTTGTAATGGGTCAACTCATCTTGACACTGAGTGCCCCAATTATAAAGCACTTTCGCCTGAAAGCATAAAGGAAGGAGATTCAGAGAAATAATGATCAAAGATCGAAGCAATCGACAAAAAATTACTTGTTTGCTAAGCCTCTCGGCTTCCTCAAAAATGAGCGAGGCGTTAAGTTCGGGATTCTTCTCGATCATAATGAAGAGCCCTTCAATTACATCCTTCCCTCCGAGAGGCGCCCCCACGTCGGAAGATTCTATATTATGGGCATTCCATATCTCCCTCGGGGAAAATGTTGGAACCGGTGTAGAATCCCCTATATCAATAACCCCGGCTAGATCGATTGGGGCCTTCGGCTCACAACTAGGCTCCCTTAACTCATCTACCGAGTACCCTTCGGCCCAGGGAATATTTTGGCTATCAACCGGCTCAGGGACATCATCCGACCCACCCTCAAAAGCCTCTTCAGCCCGAGGCAGGATGGAATCATCGACTTCTGGTTTAGAAGCCCTCGGCTCAATGGTCATCGGCTCAGCAAAAGTCGAGTAGTTACGCTTTTACTTCCCCCGGGCGTTATCGAGGAATCATTTTTCTCGTTTGAGGCCGTGGAATCAGCCTCAGACTTTTGCATTCTAGCCCTCTTTGGCTTCAAAGACTAAGTCGGCGATTTCCCTTTTCTCTTCTTCTCCTCATTTGGTTTTGAGGTATCTGCTTCCCCAGGCGGTGCTTCTATCATCAAAGAGGCCTCCCATAGGCCTGCACAAGCAAAGAACATAAACACGAGAAGTTAGAATATATTCAAGGGATATCTCTTTTATAGAACTGAGGTATTGCAAGAGGAAAGGCCCCACCATGATTTTTAGCTTCCCATTTTCCCCTGGCCATGTCATGCCATACGCGCTCAGCATACGGGCAGGTCGAATCAAGCTGGCGAACCCAGCCCGAGAGTTCCTTAACCGCATCGGGGTACCATACAACAGCTGCATCATCAAAAGGATTTAGTTCAACAGGAAGTTGGTACGAAGGAAAGTGAGAAAAACTCAATTAAAGTATTAACTTTCGGTTCATATTCCATTCCTCAAGGAATGGCATCCTTTCGACTATAATCAGATCCGAGGTCCTAACTCGAACAAAGAGGTTCATCCACCCTCTGTCCTTGTCTTCATCGGTACAAGCAAAGAAAACCTTCTCGGCACGACGTTGAAGCTTAATCAGACCACCACGATAAAGTTGGGGACTGTACATTCTAATCAGGTGGTCGTGGGTAAAAGGCATCCCCTCGACCATATTTGCAAAATGCCTAATCATGAAAATAGTATGCCAAAATGATGGATGAATCTGGCCGAGCGTCACTTGATATTGCCTATAGCAATCGAGAATCACGTGGTCTATCGACGGCGAAGACGGCTCTACCGGGCCTAGGGTAAATCGATAGGTGTATACACTAAGGATGCCGGCTTTATGGGTTGTTATGTCTTCCTCCCGAGAGGAAATCTCCACTTGTACTGCATCTCCCCAGTGGCAGTCGGCCTTCACCTTCTCGATGTTTGTTATTAGGCTAATATACCGGGACATGGGTTCACACCGTCCCGGCTTCGAAGAAGGTTTGTTGACCTTAAAATCAGAGGTTGTTTCACAGGGTCTAGGGATGCATTCCTCAAGACTTGGGGGGTACCGTTGACTTACCCTTAGAGGACCATGAAGATGAGGAAGCTTTATCATCTCGGGGAGTAGTTTTGGAGTCATTCGTCATTCTTGCGAAAAGATTTCAAAGGAAACGAGAGAAAGCTGATTGAGAAAAGGATACAAGAAAGAAGTAATGAGAGCTCTTTTTAAAGGTTAGAAGGAGTAATGAAAGATAAGAAGAAGAATAAAGAGTACTTATAGGGGCCAACCGTGCGTGTTGGGAAAAGCCGGAAGACAGCCAACTGCCGTAATCAATTCGAGTCTTTTCAAGAATTGTGCGAATGTGGCTTTTGGGCATCTCTCCTATTACATCAGCCGCTTACATGACATGACTGACATAATGATGGAGGCATTGAAAGTTGGTGAATTCAAATGGTTTCTTGTCTTTTCATTCTATGAAATGCAGGGACTATCTGCATACGGTAAAACCAGGGAAGGCCAATTTTGAGGCTTCTACAGCGTTCCGAGCCTCGACCTCGATTGTATCAGAGTAGAATATGAAGTTCAACCTTGAGGCGCATTCCTCGACGAAGTATTCTGAGGGATTGATACACCTCGAGGTAGGGTAAAGATCAAAGACTGTTATGAGAAGGCGGGAAATTCCCAAGGGCACGTGGTTATAGCTGACAACGCCTGCAAGAATAGTACCAGTCCGTACCGTAACATTAAATAGTTGTGCCAGCTGCATTTCTTTGTAATAATTACACATGTACTGTTTTGGTATTCTCCCTCTTATATAAAGGGTACCCTTGTCATTTTTTAAGGGGAAAAATATTGAATACAAGAACAAGAACATTCTCTGCTCTCTAACTCGAACATTCTCTACAATTGTTCCATGATTTATTTCTTTCTATTCATTGTGTTCTTTGATTGTTCTTCACTTATTGCTTATTGTTGATCATAAATAGTCCATCTTCGAGGCCCGTAAGTTGTTAATCCTTCATAGATCACCCCCTGCCAAGCATATTAGCTCGACTCCGAGGCCCAGTTTCAGCCAGCTCGAGACCCCGTCTCATAACTGCTCGGTTTGCGCAATTCCACTGTCCTTTCTTCTTATTTAATTTTTCTTAACTCTTACATAGTATTTATTGCCTAAACAACTAGTATTAAAATAAATCACATATTTGTAGAACTATAAAATCATATATAATTGTAATTATCATTTTCAAGGTAAACACGACCCTATAAGGCTCGGTATATATATTTGCTCTGCGTAGCAGACTCGCTCATAGGCGCTCGGCCATACTAGGATCTGTATATAACTTACCATCTGATCGGAGGTTTCCCAATAGGGTCCTACCCACCGATTATATATAGACCCTCTTTTCTCTTGACTGGAAGAAGACAATACTTAACTGAATATAAAGTCCTGATAAGGGAGAATACTGTAACTTATGAGACTAAGATAATATATATAAATTCAAGAGTATGAACTTCTCTTTATGCCTCGTTATCAAACACATGTAGTTACGATATCATGCCAAAATGAAGGTAGGGCTTAGCCTTAACATACCCGAACCAATTCTCTTGACAATCCTTCTAACACATGTCAACTGCGACAAAACACGTAACGGGGGATCGGAGTAGGGGAAAATCCGCATGATATTCTTGATATCATAGCACGTTATTTTTTATCTGACTAATATTCACTCCATAATCTACATCATGAAACAACTATTTCGGTCTTCTTCTATCATGTCTTCAAACTTTCTCCAAGTTATATCGTTAGTAAAGAAACCAAACAAAGGTAAACAAGGACTCATTATGCACATTGGTGTTATGTCCAAAACAAAGTTATATCTAAAGACTTTCTCGTGTAAAGAAGGTCTCTTATGTTATGTCCAAAACAAAGTCATATCCAAAGACTTTCACATGTAAAGAAAGGATCTTATGTGTTATGTCTAAAAAAAAGTCCTATCCAAATACTTTCACGTGTAAAGAAGGGATCTTATGTGTTATGTCCAAAACAAACCAAAGAGTCACAATAACTTAAGGCTTTGCTGCCACGTTGAAACTTATCCAAATGTCTTAATTAAGCTTATCCAGAAATTCCTTAATTAACTTTGTTAATCCCCCACTAATCTAATAATTAACCAATTACCCACATAATTAAGAATTATCTCAAATTAATTAAAATACCACTCACTTTTAACACACTTTATACACCTTATAATCACGATCATGTGGTACCTTGTATGACAGTAGTCCATAAATACGGGGTATTATAGCTTGGACTGTATTTTATCCCCAAATTGCCAAACTTTGACGAAACTCATTTTCTGCAATTTTCTTACCTCTAACCTTCACGAATTTACTTATCACTTGTTGAAATACTTTAATACTTATAATCCCAATATAATCTCATTCCCGAACTTACATCGATTAACTTATGACGAAACTTTAATGTACGAAAATGCGGGTTGTAACATCTCATTTCCGAGCTTTCATAAATTTACGTATGGCGTACATTTACCTGCGAAAACATGGGGTGTAACATCATTTTCCCCCTTTGGAACATTTTTCCCCGAATGTTGACTGATGCACTTATCATTTTCATAACTTATGTCTTTCGAATACTTTAGTACTCTCCTTGCCATCTAAGCAACTGCTCTGTGAATAAATCCAAAGTCCAGGGCATTCCCCTCTTAGTCATCCTTCTCACACCACGACTGGTAGTCGGAATCCTTCTAATCTCGTAATTGTTGCTACCTTTTATCATGCAGCACGTACGACTCTGACCTTGTGAGTGCGCCTATGTGATTCTTCTCTTCTTTTTCCTCCAGTTTGTAGCCAATATCTAGGCCTCACTTTGAAAAAATATACAGAGCTTGACAAGATGTCCCTCTGGGCATCTATAGGTATACTGAAGTTCTTCACTCGGTATTTTTTTGAACTTACGAATATTGCTATATCTTATTTCATAGATCCGTTTATCCATCCGCATGACTTTACTGCAGCTAAGTAGGTCATATTATACCCTAAATCTTACTTCGATTTATCATTACTGAGGTCTACTACCAAATTCCAGGTTATTCTCGTTGCTTATCGTATATGTATAAATCTATGTCCTTTAATGCCTCCTCATTACTGTTCATCTTAAGAATGACGGCCTAATATCATCTCATTATTTGTGACTTTTGTCCATCCATTGTTGATTCACCTAAATATTGATCTACAATATACCACCAATAACTTGAAACCTCTTAGGTAATTATTAGGGTTCACGTTGCATTGTGGAAACTTTGAAGTGATTTTCCTGATCCACTTGGGGGCGATACAATACTATACTTCCATAACCGTATTTCATAGCATCCCAATGAGATTTACCTTGTGTGGGTATTTTAATCATGTACAATTCATGAAATCATTACTCAATTGAAGGCCCAAACGTCATCCTTCATCTATCACAGTTACACCCTTACTCTATTATCAGGGCAACATTCCATCTCTTTTAAAAGCTACTAGTCTTAGACTCTTTTGAGTTTGTTCAGGGTATACTGAGCTTTCTATAACTTAGAGAAGCCATCATCTCTCTTTTTTTCATGGGCTTAATCCTGAGGATTGATCCATTCTCGTCACCTTGTCACTTGCCCTTTCTTACCCTTACTCCTGCCTTCCTAAAGCCTTGTCGCTTTACCATACTTTAGCTTGCAATCTATACATATCTATTTATACTACTCGCAATCTTCCTTCAACTTGCTTGCGCCACAGATTTCCTTGTGTTATTTTAGAACATCAAGCTAGACATCACATCGTCTCTAACTCTTCTTTACTCTATTAACTGGAACTCTCGATACCTAGAAATCATCGACTAGAAGATATGTCACTGACGATGCCACTATCATTCTTGGATACTGAATCCATGCACTTGTAGCCTTCTATCCGTAGTATGGACTATTCACAACCTTCTGCATTTAAGTATCTCATACGTTTTTCACCTTTAACTTACTCACCTTTAAATCTCGCATCACATCTTCTATCTCTTTCATGACCTCTTTTCCACATAGGTATAGTCCATATTCACAACTTGAAGCTCTACTATAATGCTTGCACCACTGGTGTATACACAATCCGGTGAGAGCTTCATACTGACTTCTTATAAGGCTGGTACTTTTCTAACTGGCTTTATCGTAGAGTCGTTATAGAATATGACTATTGTACTATCTCTCTTGTACCTCTGATATTAAGAGTGATTATGTAATGTCCTCAATCACAATTTCTATAATTTCTAGCTCCAATAATCAGACTCCTGATTCATTTTGTTGATGTAATTCTTTAGTTTCCTCTTCCTTTTGATCAGCCTTTATGTAGGCTTAATCTATCTTCTAATCTACGACTCATGGTATTACTTTAGCCTTTCATGGACTCCATGGAATATCCAGGATACAATCCTCTAACAATTCAATCCTTTGTATATGAACTGGACTCAATTCTTTCTTTTAACTTGTAACAGAGTCTTCTACGGCTGTATGATTCTCAACATATATGCTATTCACAACGTAACTAATTCTGGATCATTGATCGAATAATTCCTTTTGTTCCTTCTCAACTTTCCTTAAATGCAAGCAATTGTGTTTTCTGGCCGTTCTACCACTTGTTGCATGAATACTTGGCTTATCTTAGTGGCCACACATATTGGAATTCTATACGACCCATATGATCTTGAATATCACCTTTTGATGATTTTTTTTCTTCTACCCATCCATTAGCCACGATAGGTGCCACTTTCTTATGGAGTGCATACAATGTTATTGTGAGACTGTTGTTACACGGCCATTTCCTCTTTAGGTCACTATGCTTAGGTTGAAGCCTTCTTCGTTATTTCCTCAGCTAGTAATTTGTTGTAGTACTTCGGGAGGACCTTCTGACTCTTGTAAAGCTGTGAGCTTATTATGGACCTTTTGATGTCCTTCCTTTCCTATAAGTATCCGTATTTACTTACCTCCATGCCCTTGTGCTTGTAGGGTTGCTTTTGAGCTGATATTTTGACCGTCTTCCCAATGGAACTCTCTTTATTCCCGTAACATTCATATGGTACCATTAACTACCCCAACTCCTATCTGAATATTTCTCAAGGATCACGATATCATTATCTGCGAGACTGGATTCACAATGTTGGGGTTCACTATGTTTATCTTGCACAATCTGTTGATTTTTTTATATCCTCTAGTCTCAACTACTAACAACTCGTTGGCCCATTCTCATATCAAAATTCCATGTTATCTTTCTTGGGGTTATTTCCTTTGTCTTAACTTACCTCTCGCACTCACTCCTTATTTTCAAAAACATCCCAGGCCGGAACCCTTACTTCCTCTCCTTGACGTCGTGTTTGCATAATATTTTGGAATCGTAGCATATCTGTAGGCTTTGAATAAGTGCAATCTCATCCCTTTTCTCATTTTTATCGCATTCTTCCTTTACTATTCCATAGTTATCTGAACCCCTTAACTTCAACTTAGTACCATATCACACAATCTTCCTTCCTTTTTAGGGGGGGGGGGGTTACTAACCTTTAGTGCTATGAATATTTACCTATAAATATTTTACCTCTCATCTTTGGGGTCTTTTCACATCATCGATTACCCTTACTCGCCTCGTGGTGATCCTTCTGTACCAAGGATAAATAATTTCCTTACTCACAAGGGTGACACTTAGTATAACTGGCACATACCGTCCCTTAAGCTGAATTTTTCTTACATTGCTTGCTTTAGGGAAGCGTCTTCCTGAATGACCATTCTCTAAATTTCTCATAAATCTTCCTCTATTGTCCATTAAATTATCGCCGGAACAAAATTTGAAATTCTCATGATGCCGACCATTATTAAATCACTCAGTCCCTAATCCATGTTTAGTTTATCTTTTTTTTCCAGCCCATACTTATTTCTATTACTCTGTAGGTCTAGCTTTTCCTTCTGAATCATGTGAGAGTCACGAACTTATTTCTCGAAATGAGGATATGACTTTATGGCCTACACTCTTTTGTTGTCTCAAGGCCTATCATATCTTGCCTCTTCCTTCACCTAACTATACGCTCTGTAATACTGTCATTTTTTTATCTACTGTTGTCATCCATGTATCACATCTTACTCATAATGCTTCCTTATCTCTCTTCTTATTTCCCTTATTATTTTCTCACATCTTACTCATAATGCTTTCTAATCTCATCTCTCTTCTTATAATGCCCAACGATTATAACTCGATGGTGGTGAAAATACTGTAATACTGTATGTATATAGACCCTCTGTTCTCTTGACTGGAAGAAGGCAATACTCAATTGAATATAAAGTTCCGATAAGGGAGAATACTGTAACTTAGGAGACTAGGATAATATATATAAATTCGGGAGTATGAACTTCTCTTTATGCCTCGTTATCAAACACATATAGTTACAAGAACATACCAAAATAAAGGAAGGGCTTAGCGTTAACATACCTGAATCGATTCTCTTGACAATCCTTCTAACACATGTCAATCGCGACGAAACACGTAACGGCGGATCGGAGTAGGAGAAAATCTGTATGATATTCTTGATATCATAGCACGTTATTTCTTATCCGACTAGTATTTACTCTATAATCTAATCCATCAAACAATTCTTTCGGTCTTCTTCTATCATGTCTTCAAAATTTCTCCAAGTTATATCATTAATAAAGAAACCAAACAAAGGTAAACAAGGACTCATTATGCACATTGATGTTATGTCCAAAACAAAGTTATATCCAAATATTTTCTCGTGTAAAGAAGGGCTCTTATGTGGTATGTCCAAAATAAAGTCATATCCAAAGACTTTCACGTGTAAAGAAGGGCTCTTATGTGTTATATCCAAAACAAAGTCATATCCAAAGACTTTCACGTGTGAAGAAGGGCTCTTATGTGTTATGTCCAAAACAAAGTTATATGCAAAGAGTCACAATAACTTAAGGCTTTGCTGCCACGTTGAAACTTATCCAAATATCCTAATTAAGTTTATCTAGAAATTCCTTAATTAACTTTGTTAATCCCCCACTAATCCAAAAATTAACCAATTACCCACATAATTAAGAATTATCTCAAAATACTTAAAATACTACTCACTTTAAACACACTTTATACACCTTATAATCACGATCATGTGGTACCTTGTATGGAACTAGTCCATAAATATGGGGTATTATAGCTTGGACCGTATTTTATACCCAAATTGCCAAACTTCGACGAAACTCATTTTCTGTTATTTGGCTACCCTCTAACCTTCACGATTTGCTTATCACTTGTTTGAAATACCGTAATACTTATAATCCCAAAGTAATCTCATTCCTAAACTTACGTTGATTAACTTATGACGAAACTTTAATGTACGAAAATGCGGGATATAACATCTCATTTTCGAGCTTTCATCAATTTACATATGGCATACTTTTACATACGAAAACATGGGGTGTAACATGTTTCTTGTTAATAACCAAGGTCATCTGATTGACTTGGTTGGTCAATGTTGAAATCTGTGGCGATAATGCAGAGACGACATCTCAATCGAGAACCCTTGCAGATTTTTGCATTGTTTGTCTGCCCATCACTCCTTGCCAATCAGGATTGCTTTTGGATAATTTATTTAATAATGCATGTATCTCATCAAATCTTTTCTCCAATACTTGACCTTTAGCTAACACTTCGTTTATCTGATTGTGATGAGGACAGTCTCTGAGCAACCCCTTGAACCTCTCCCAAGCTAAGTATAAAGACTCCCTCGATTTCTATTTTCAGGCAACTATCTCACTTCTTATCTTTGTAGTTTTACCTTAAGGGAAGAAACTTGCCAAAAATTTTCTTGCTAGATCATTCCATGATGTAATAGAGTTAGTTGGTTCTGCCTTCAGCCATCGCTTTGCTTCGCCCAACAAAGAGAACAGAAAAAGTGTGAGCCTCACATAGTCTGGAGTGACCCCGTAAGTGATGTAAGTATCACTAATTTCCAAGAAATTCAGGATATTCTATTGTGGATCCTCATATGGAAGACCCATGAACTGCTCGTTTGCATGAAGTAGCTAGATCATGCTCTGTTTCAGCTCAAAGTGCCTAGTGATTCTGGGATTCACAATGCTAGAGGTGACATTAGCAATGCTGGGCATCGCCACCTCCTGTACAACCATATGTTGCTCATTTTCCATGTTCACAGGAAATTGAACAAGTGCCTGAAGATTATTTATATCCCTTGCTTCCCTCAAACTCCTATGAAATGTTCTCTCAAGTTCGGGGTCAAAACCTTGAAGTCTTTCCTAGATTTTGACCCTCCGCATTCAACCAAAGTTTCAAAGAACAGAGCAACAATCAAGTAATGTTATACTTGATGAAATAAACAATGAAAGCAAAAACTAGAAAGTAGTCAATATTTAAGTCCCCGGCAACGATGCCAAAAACTGATTGCTCTCAAACGCACACGCAAGTATATGTGGTCGTACAAGTAATAAAATGATAATTCGAGTATTGAACCCATAGATAATTGTATTAACTACCCACTAAATTCACCATGATTGTTATTCAGTCGAGCCAATATGAATTCAAAATGTGTGATTACATTAAACAATAATTCTAACTAGTAACTAAATTATCTAGCAGCAAAATGGTTGTTGTGTATTCAGTAGAGACAAATATTCCAGGGTTGTGATCAATTCACCAATCCTATTGTGTTCTAGTTAACTCTCCCTTTCATAGAATTCAATCATGGTAATTAATCGAAAAATTTCTCTCACAACCTTCTCCCGAAATACTACTCGCCTATTCAAAATAGATTAACACATATATTCTTATGAAATCAATCTATTAAGAACACATTAAAATTATGATATTTAATTAAGCCCGATGACTAGGTATATTCCTATCCTAACCACAAATCCGTCCCAACCCCCAGAGTTAAGATCGTTCTCTCTTCAATTCTTCTCTAATCTAAACATGGATTTCCCAAGCATAACATAGATAATAAATAGAACCTAACTGTTGGCCAGACAAGTATGCAATTAATAATAGAATTGAAGAAATAACCATATATTGGTGAATTGTAATCAAGGTTAAGTCAAAGTTAAACAACAATATTCATGGCTAAATCACAACTCTAGAAATATGGGTTTTAGCCACTCTTGATAATATCAAACAAATTCATAAGTGTTGGATTATTGAAAATACTAAGAAAAATGAAGAAATCTGAGACATCTTTGCTCCCCAATGTTTCTCGCGTGTAATTTCTCTTCAAAGGGGTGTCTCCCCTCTAAAACTAATCATAGTCTTGTTTTTATACGTGTTGGTTAGGTTTAGGGCCGAAATAACCTTGTTCCGGGCAAAATTTGACAAATTTCCCGTCACCATCGTCCAGCCTAGCGCCAACACTGGCCCTGGTGCTGGCTTATTGAGCTTTCTGCCTCTAGTGCCACAGGTGGCGTGAAGTGCTGCCTGTGGCACTGAAAATCCAACTTTTCCTTTTTTCTTCTATTTTGGCTCTAATCTCGCATCTTTCGTCCCCAATTGCTTCTGGATTATTCCTACACATAAAAACACCCCAAATAAATATAAATCAACACATTTTATATCCTAAATCCACGAAAGACGAGTAAAGCATGAGGTAATATACATATAAATAATTATACTTTATGCTAAATATCACAAGTTCCAGATGTGGTTGAGCCAGTAGGGCCAGCTCAGGCGCCACATGTGCCCATTATGATTACAGGCCTTCAAGAGACTTTAGCTCAAATTTTGACTGTGTACACTTGCCTTGCTGAGGTAGTTTCTGTTCAGACCGCGCCAGCCACTTCTCAGGCAGAGGGAGGCACTTAAACTCCTTCCGCCCGTACTCCAAAATAGGTGATGCAGGGGCTTCAGATGCCGAGGGTATTGCCAGCCCAGCCGGTTACAGTTGTTCAGGCCCAGGATGGTCCCAGTATGAGTGAGGAGAAGAAGAAAAGACTTGAGAGGTTTGGAAGACTCCAACCTCCATCATTCAGTAGGGCTGAGTCTGAGGATTCCCAGGACTTGTTGGATAGGTGCCAGCGGATTCTCCGCACGAATAGCTATTCTGGATACCAGTGTGGTCTCATTCATTACTTTCTAGTTTACTGGGGTTGTCTTCAGATCGTGGAAGCCCTATGATAGGAGAAGGCCAGTAGGTACTACACCACTTTTATGGAATGAGTTCTCCATTCTCTTCTTGGAGAAGTTTGTGCCACCAACCCATAAAGAGGATATGCGCAGGCAGTTGGAGCAGCTATGTCGGGATGGCATGTCCGTGACCCGGTATGAGATGAATTTTTAAAGGGTTGGATCGTCATGCAGTTTGGTTGGTTCCTACTGAGAGGGAGAGGATTAGGAAGTTCGTTAATGGCCTTATCTATCAATTATGTTTTTCTATGACTCGGGAGAGTGTATCTGGTGCTTGGTTCGACAAGGTGGTTGATCTTGCTCAGTGACTAGAGATGGTCCATAGTCAGGAGCGTGCGGAGGGGAAGGCCGACAGCCTCATGGATCGAGTGGTTTAATCGGTGTTCTTTCTGGGGGTCAGTTCTACCATGGCAAGTGTCGTTCTTATAGGCCCGCTCAGATGGCTCGTCCGGTTCGTCATGGTGCATCATCGAACCATGGTTCATACAGTGCTAGAACGGGCCAGTCATCCCTCAGAGGGAATGACAACTCGGAGTTTATCTCGTGCACCTTCAGTTTAGGGTTCTTTTGAGCCAGGTTCTTTTGGTAGTTATTCTGGTTCTCGGGGTCCGCCTCAGTATTTTCCACCATTTTTCGAGAGGAGACGTTTCGACTGTCGAGAGTTGTGTCATGTGAAGAGGTTATGTCCCCTCCTTACGAGAGGTCCAGTGCAGCAGAGGAGTCAGGCCAAGACTTTAGCACCAATTACTTCACCAGTCTCCCAACCAGCTCGGGGTGGGGCCCAAGCAGCTGGAGGTCACCCTAGAAGGGGAGGCTGATTAGGTGGATGTCAGGCCAAATTCTATGATATTCCTGCCAGGCCAGATGCTTTTTTTCAGGTGCAGTGATCACACGTATTGTCTCAGTATGCCACATGGATTCTTCTGTAATTTTTGATAGTTGTTCCACTTATTAGTATGTGTCATTGTATATTTCTTATTATTCGTATATGCCCCACGAGTCCTTAGTCTCGTTTGTTCGTGTATCTACGCTAGTGGGCGATACTATTATTGTGAATCGTGTATATCGGTCATGTGTGGTGACTATTGACAGATTAGAGACTAGAGTTTATCTCTCATTGCTTAGTATAGTTGATTTCGACGTGATCTTGGGTATGGATTGGTTGTCTCCATGTCATGCTATGTTGGATTGTCATGCTAAGACCGTGACATTGGCGATGCCGGGGTTGCCAAGGATCGAGTGGAGGGGTTCTCTAGATTATGTTCCCAGCAGAGTGATTTCATATATGATGGCTCAATAGATGGTTAGGAAGAGTTGTTTATCTTATTTGGCCTTTGGGAGGGGTGTTGGTGCTGATACCCCTGGTATTGATTCTGTTCCGATGGTGCGAGACTTCACAAATGTGTTTCATGTAGACCTATTGGACGTGCCGCCCGACAGGGATATTGACTTTGGTATTGACTTGATGCCGGGCACTCAGCCTATTTTTATTCCTCCGTATCGTACGGCACTGGCTGAGTTGAAGAAATTGAAAGAGCGGCTTCAAGAACTTCTTGATAAGGGGTTTAATAGGCCTAGGTGTTTCCTTGGGGTTCACCGGTTCTGTTTGTGAAGAAAAAGTATGGTACTATGCGGATGTGCATCGACTATAAGCAGTTGAACAAAGTTACAATCTAGAATAAGTATCATTTGTCGCGCATTGATGATCTATTTGACCAGCTTCAGGGAGCGAGGGTTTCACTAAGAATGATATGAGGCCTGGGTATCAGCAGTTGAAGATTCGGGACTCAGATAGTCTAAAGACAGCATTTAGGACATATTATGGTCATTATGAGTTCCTTGTGATGTCTTTTGGGTTGACTAACGCCCCAGCAGCATCCATGCATCTGATGAACAGTGTATTTCAGCCTTATCTCGACTCGTTTTTCATAGTATTCATTGATGATATCATGGTGTACTCTCATAGCCAGAAGGAGTATGCCTAGCATTTAAGGATTGTGTTGCAACGGTTGAGGAAGGAGAAGCTTTATGCCAAGTTCTCCAAGTGTGAGTTTTTGCTTCATTTAGTGGCGTTCTTAGGGCACGTGGTGTCGAGTAAGGGGATTCAGGTGGATCCGAAGAAGATAGAGTCGGTTCAGAGTTGTCCCAGATCGTCCTCAACTATGGAGATTCGGAGTTTTCTCAGCTTGGCCGATTATTATCGTCGCTTCGTGGAGGGTTTCTTATTTATTGCATCGCCCTTGACCAAATTGACACAAAAGGGTGCTATTTTTAGGTCGTCGGATGAGTGTGAAGAGAGTTTTCAAAAGCTCAAGACTGCCTTGAACACAACTGCAGTTCTAATTTTGCCTTCATCTTAAGGCTCTTATACAGTATATTGTGATTCTTCTCGGATCAATATTGGGTATGTCTTGATGCACGAGGGTAGAGTGATTTCTTATGCTTCACGTCAGTTGAATCCCCATGAGAAGAAATACCTTGTTCATGATTTGGAGTTGCCTGCCGTCATTCATGTATTGAAGATTTGGAGGCATTACATCGACGTTGTGTCTTGTGAGGTATTTACGGATCATCACAGTCTCTAGCACTTATTCAAACAAAATGATCTAAATTTGAGGAATCAAAGATGGTTGGAGCTGCTAAAGGACTATGATATTATTATTTTGTATCATCTCGGAAAGGCCAATGTGGTAGCCGATGCCTTGAGTAGAAAGGCGGTGAGTATGTGTAGCCTTTTATTCATTCTCATTGGTGAGAGATCTCTCTAAGTTTATGTTCAGGCCTTGGCCAACCAGTTTGTGTGGTTTCTCAGTCTCCCTTATATGATCGCATCAGAGAGCACCAGTATGATGATCCTCATTTGCTTGTCCTTAAAGACACGGTTCAGCATGGTGATGCCAAGGACGCTACTATTGGGGATGATGGGGTGTTGAGGATGCAAGGTGGGATTTTTTTGCCCAATTTAGATGTGTTACGCGAGTTGATTCTTGAGGAGGCCCACAGTTTGCATATTCCATTCATCCGGGTGTCGCAAAGATGTACCAAGCTTGAGGCAGCACTACTGGTGGAGGAGAATGAAGAAGGATATAGTGGGGTTTGTAGCTTGGTGCCTTAACTGCCAGCATGTGAAGTATGAGCATCAGAGACTGGGTGGATTGCTTCAGAGGCATGAGATTCCAGAGTGGAAATGGGAGAGTATCACCATGGATTTTGTAGTTGGGCTCCTACGGACTTCGAGGAAGTTTGATGCTATTTGGGTGATTGTGGATCGGCTGACCAAGTCCGTGCACTTCATTCCAGTTGGGACTACTTATTCGAGGCGGTTGGCTGAGATTTACATCTGTGAGATTGTTCGCCTTCACAGCGTGCTAGTGTCCATCATTTTAGATCAGGGCGTGCAATTTACATCATAGTTTTGGAGGGCCGTGCAGCTGAATTTGGGACCTAGGTTGAATTGAGCACAACATTTCACCCTCAGACGGACGGACAGTCTGAGTGCACTATTCAGATATTGGAGGACATGCTATGCGTTTGTGTCATTGATTTTGGGGGTTCTTGTGATCAGTTTCAGCCGCTCGCGAAGTTTGCCTACGACAACAGTACTAGTCGAGCACTCAAATGGTTCCGTATGAGGCTTTGTATAGGAGACGGTGGCGATCTCCTTTGGGTTGGTTCAAGCCGGGTAAGGCTAGGCTACTGGGTACTGACTTGGTTCAAGATGCTTTAGACAAGGTCAAATTATTCAGGACCGGCTTCGCACGGCGTAGTCTAGACAGAAGAGTTACGCCGATAGGATGGTTTGTGATGTTTCTTTCGTGGTTGGGGAGAAGGTGCTACTAAAGGTTTCACCCATGAAGGGTGTTATGATATCCCGAAAGAGTAAGTTTAGCCCTCAGTATATTGAGCAGTTTGAGGTACTTCAGAGGATTGGAGAGGTGGCTTCCAAGCTTGCCTTGCCACCTAGTTTGTCGAATGTGCATCCAGTATTCCATGTTTCTATGCTCCGAAAGTATGTCGGTGATCTGTCTCATGTTTTGGATTTCAGCATGGTTGAGTTGGATGACGATTTAACTTATGATATGGAGTTGGTGGATATTTTAGATCGGCAGGTCTTAAAGTTGAGGCCAAAGGACATAGCTTCAGTGAAGGTGCAATGGAGAGGTCAGCTAGTTGAGGAGGCTACTTTGGAAACCAAACGGGAGATGCGGAGTAGATATCCATGCATATTTGAGACTCCAGGTATGTTTCTAGACCCGTTCGAGGATGAACGTTTGTTTAAGAGGGGGTGATGTAACGACCAGGCCGATCATTTTGAGAGTTGTAGCTCCGTTCCCCCATATACTGCTCATTCGCTGCTTAATTGTTTCTATGTGACTTGTCGGGCTAGCTGGTTCGGGTACGGAGAGGTTTCAAAATGAATTGAGACACTTAGTCTCAAGGTTGAAAGCTTAAGTTGAAAAGGTTAATCGGATGTTGACTTATGTGTAGACAACTCCGGAATGGAGTTTTGATGGTTCTCTTAACTTCGTTGGCTGATTTTGGACTTAAGAGCGTGTCCGGATAGTGATTTGGAGGTCCGTGGTTGATTTAGGCTTGAAATGGCAAAAGTTGGAAATTTAGAAGTTCCATCGAGAGTGGACTTTGTGGTTTCCGGGCTTGGAATTGGGTTATGAGAGTTGGAGTAGGTCTGTGGTGTCATTTGTGACTTGTGAGCGAAATTTGAGGTCAATCTGACGTGATTTGATACATTTCGGCGTTGTTTGTAGAAGTTGGAATTCCTTAGTTTAAATAGGCTTGAATTGGGGTGTAATTCATGTTTTTGATGTTGTTTGATGTGATTGGAGGGCTCAACTAAGTTTGAATCATGTTTTAGGACTTATTGGTATAATTGGTTGAGGTCCTGGCAGCCTAGAGTTGATTTCGAATGGTTAACAGATCAAAAATGAGACTTAGAGCATTGCTGAAGCTGGAGCCTTCAGGTGTGATCGCACCTGCAAGGATCTTGGCCGTAGGTGCGGCTAGTGTTGTGTAGGTGCGGAGCTAGACTGTCATGGGGTAGGTCGCATGTGTGAGGTGTCATCCGCATCTGCGAGCCCGCAGATGCGTTGAACATCGCAATTGTGATCTCTATGTTCGCAATTGTGAACTAGGCACTTTGTACTTGGTTTCGAATTTGCGATGAAGACCTTCGCATTTGTGAAGGTTGACTGTCTGGTTTGACTTCGCATGTGTGACCCTCTTCTTTGCAATTGCGAACTTTGATTGGAGTGGTTGACTTCGCATCTGCCAAGTTGATGTTGCAATTGCGACATCTGAGGCCTTTTCCAGATTTTCTTCTTTTCAACTTCTTTTTGACTCGTTTTCACTTTGTTTCTTCATGATCACTTCTAATTCATATAGAACCTATAAAATTGAAGTAAACGGCATTAAACACATGATTTTATAAATCGAACATAGCACATATCTAAGCTTAAAGATGAGATAAGTTGGTAAAATACCAACTTATCAAACCCCCAAACATAAACTATTGCTTGTTCTCAAGCAATGAAAGAGACAAAATCTCCTTCCAAGTATTTAACTCAATAGTGCATCAATATCATGCCAAGTCAAAAAGGTCTACCGTAAGCACAAATACAGGACTTCGATTAGTACCAATAATTAATCCAAAGCATATGAAATACCAATAACTTCTCATGAATTTCATTACATTTCAAGTGCTCAATCATCACATTAATTAAAGTATCAACCAAGTCATGACATTAAAGCTTCAAAATTTGCCTCTTTATCACAATTAACTTCCCTCGTCCATCCCTCCCAATTGAAAAAGGGATTAAATTCACAACTCAAATCTCATGTGCCCTCACACTTAAGAGAGAATTCACACCCATAAATTACAATTCAAAAACATAAATGGGATATCAAATGGAACAAATTAACTCTCTCTTACACAAAGATGTTCAAATGCACCCAAGTAGTACCATATGCTTACCCTTCATGTATTTCTCCACTAATAGAGACACACTTAGTTTTTTCTTTTTTTGGCAAATCCACTAGGCTTTGTGCCAAGGGTTAATTTTCATAAATGTAACATAAAATAAAAAATTGGAGGGGGACATAGACCTTACCTCCCACAAAATGGTTGTACACTAGATCATCCATAAATGACAATCAAGTGTACCTATGCAACTAAGTGGAGTTAGACCTACAGTAAGGTTCCCATTGTCTATGCAACAATGATAGGCAACTGGATATACAAAAGCATGGTTTAGTGTACCTAAGTTAGATATACAAAAATTACAAGTGATCCTAGATTTCCTAAGCAAAAAGATGCGGGGATCCAACTCCATGTACATAGGATGCTGCATCTGAATTAGGTGAGGGAGCCTCCAAAGGAGGTTATCAAAAAGTGTGTGACTGTAGTAGGGGCTATCTTCAACTTTTCGTTGACATTGAAAAAAAGAAATCCAAGTTGAAGATAGGAATCAAAAGGCCCATGTGATTGGGCAAGTGAGATGTTGTTGTCTACTGCTGACTGCTGCTGCTGAGCGTGTGTGAACATGAAATGCAGGAAGTCTAGGTCTGAGCCCCTAGTGGTGTCCTACGGATGGCCAAAAGCATGTATCATAAACTATGGCTGATGTGATGAACTTCTGGGTACTGGGATACATCATATGTGCTTCTAAAGTGTCCAGTATTGAACTAGATTGATGCTCTTGTTGATGATTGTATTATTGCAAGTGTTT
Organism: Nicotiana knightiana; assembly: GCA_005239525.1. Lineage (NCBI taxonomy): Eukaryota > Viridiplantae > Streptophyta > Magnoliopsida > Solanales > Solanaceae > Nicotiana > Nicotiana knightiana. The sequence goes on along the minus strand of MDKJ01198751.1, from coordinate 49,850 downwards.
TGGCATGAACATGAGAATTGATGCATTTCTAAGAGATTGAACATCTGAGATGTTGATACCAGACCTTGTAGATGCATCAACAATCTGGATATGGCCATGGTACCTGCAAAATATAACAAACAAGTTAAACAAATAGCTCCCAAGTTCGTGTGTGTTCTGGGAGCTTTGATTGATGCCAACTTCCTTTTTAGAATAATGCCAGCAGGTTGTGACTAGCTGAAGGTGCCTTTGTTGTGATTTGTGGTGTAGGTATTGTATGTGCTTTGGTAAAAAGTGATTGGTGAGGTGGAGAACTGATCAAGGAGTTCATGCTCCTTTTCTGGAGGGTTGGACACCACCAGGAAAAGGAAGAAGAAACGTAGGAGTCCTTGAAGTGTTATGCCTTCAAAGGTTAAAAGGTTGTTAGTGTGAAGAGATACCACTCCCATGATTGAGTTAGCAGCCTTAGAGCCCAGGTTCTTGTATGTTCTGAACCCCAAAAAGAGATGATGGGAGGTGCTACTGCTGTAGACTGATTCTGCTACCAGATTCTTGTGTGCACTAGGGTAGTGAGTGAGATACACAGGCAGTGGCGGTCTTGGTTGTAGGTATGGTGGAGTGTGGGGTATGTTATGGTGTGAGAGTGCAACTTATGTGTGTGTGAGTTGGTGTATGTTATCTTGTTTGGTTGAAAAAATTATGTGAGTGTGTTTGGGGTGTAAAAGATAGTGGTTGAATATTGATGGATTCGATATGAAGCAACAGGGAATGTCCATCTACATTGAAGGATCTCCAATAAAATGAGCATCATAGATGCTAATAACACATATTGGATTTCCACCAATGATGTAAACATTCCTGCTATTCTTGCAAAACAGAGAAAAAGGTTAGCTAAAAATTGTTTTAGAGTCATGATGGATCTTCTACTATGACAGTTGTTGTCTGCAATAGCTTCTGGATGCATTTGGACTATTAGGTCAACTGCCAGTTGTTTATGGTTTTCATCCATAGAAATTGGATGAGGAGGGGGTGCACTGATTCTGCTTGTTTTCCTGTGTCTGAAGGCTGGAGTGCTGATGGAGTCTTGTAAAATCTATTATCTAATGTGGTTAGGTAGTGCTGAAGGGAAGTGGAAATGGGTTATTGCTGGCAACTCATGGCTTAGCTTGGATAGTGAATCAGCTGGGAAATTTCCTTCTCTGAATTCTTCATATTGTAGGCTGAGTTCCTTAAGTTTCTGCACTTTCATCCTTAGAGTACAGGGAGATTCATTTTTCTTCAGCCACTGGATAAGGAAGCTGAATCTGCCTCCAGATGGACTATGTGAAATACATTGTTTAAACACCATTGAACTCCTATGATGGCTGCTTCAACTTCAGCCAGATTGTTAGTGCCTTCTTCTAGAGGGGTAGCAATAGCATGTATGAACATACTAGTATGATCTACGTTGATAACCCATGCCTCTATTTTTCCCGGATTACTTAGAGCACTCTCATCACTATTGACCTTCACAAACTGTGCTTCAGGTCTTTTCCAGATGACTTGAGTGACAGAAGTGTGGTTTTAATTTTCTCCATTCTAGGATATATTTCATTTCAGTTGGAGGACTAGGAGATATAAGGAGAGCAAGTCTTCAACAGCATTGATACATCTAAGTTGATAGAAAACAAGACCCTGGCCATCTAGAAGTTAGGTTGCTTCCTCTTTCTGATTAATTCCCAAGCAGAGGCACAAGTGAATTTCCCATTAATTGTTGCTGTCAAAATGGCATCATCTAGAATATTAGGTTGTTAATTAATTGGGGTTTGAATATCTTGGATCATGTGATATGGGGCCTATTCATTTAGTTTCTGAAGATCCCATTGACCCTACCTCCCAAAAAAAAGAAACATGAGTGTTGTCGGGCCTGCTTCCACCAATTCTATGGTCAAATAAAGGTCATGTTCCTAGCCAATTATCCCATCAGAACAGACAATTTCATGAGTGAAGTCTCTATTGAATTGCTTGCTCTACCTCTTTTTTGTTAATCATAATCCTTCTCCATGCTTGTGACTGGCTAGATTCCAATTTTTTTGGATATAGGATTGGACCTTTGACAATATTTGGCTCTAAGAAAGTTTCTCCATAGAGACTGAGAGGTTCTTAGATGCCACCATTGTTTGAGCTCCATTGATTTGCAATTGTTCTGAATCCCATACCACCCTCATTCATTGGATAGGCCAGTTTCTGCCAAGAGGCCCAATGATACTTCAGTTTGCCCTTATCCAGACCCCAGAAGAAATTTGCTGCCAATTTCTCAATCTACTTCATAAAAGTTTTTGGAGGAGACACTACTAACAAGATATGGATTGGTATCGATTGTAGAACATGTTTTATCAAGGTAGCCTTACCACCATAGGATAGAATTTTTCCATGCCAGCCTTTGGTTCTGCCTACAATATTTGCTGTGAGATTATTGTAGTGAATGATCCTCTTCCTACCTATATACAAAGGGCATCCTAGGTAAGTTAGAGGAGATTCCCTCTTTGAGAAGCATGTTTCTGCTCTAATCCTTCTGATGGTAGATTGAAATGCTCCAGGTGAAGTCATGAAGTGACTCTTATCCTTGTTGATTTTTTGCCCAGAACTTTCTTCATAACTCCTCAATATCTTCGTGATTTTTTGAAGTGATACTCTGCCTCCTGAATTAAAAATGATAATGCCGTCTGCAAAACTGAGATGATTGATCTGAGGTCCTCTTCTTTGCATATAGAAGCCTTTAAAATTGATCATGGTTCAGATTGTTGACCATCCTGGAAAGTAGCTCAGCTCCAATAATGAACAGGGAGGGAGCTAGTGGGTCTCCTTGGTTTAGGCCCCTAGTAGATTGAAAGAAGCCACATCTGGTGCCATTAATGATGATTGAATACCAGTTGTTGGACATAGTTCTCCAGATCATCTCAATGATTTCTTTCACAAAAACCCATTCTTCATTGCATGATACATGTGAAGCTCCATGATAGTCTATCATATTCTTTAGCCATGTCTAACTTGATAACAACATTGGTGCCAATGTTGGGATTTTTGATGCCATGGACAATTTCATGTGCAAGCATGATGTTTTCAGAAATGTTTCTCCCTTTAAAAAAACTTGTCTAATTGGCTGAGATGATACTGGGGAGGATTGGGGCCAGTCTTGTACTAATGATCTTGGAGATGATCTTGTTGATGAAATTGTTGAGGCTGATTGGTCTGAATTGTGTAAGGGGTTGGGAAATTCCACTTTTGGAAGTAGGACAAGACAGGCACTTGTCATGTAGAGATGGGCATGGTGCTTCCTCCAAAAAAGGCCAGTACAACCTTCATCAAATCAGACTTGATGATCTCCCAATAGGGTTGGTAAAATTTACCAATTTAAACCATCTGGGCATGTAGCACTTGTAGGACTCATGGAGAAGACTACTTCTTTTAGCTCAGTCATTGTGGGATATGTAGAAAGGGCATTATTGTCTTCAGAGGTAATAGTGGTTGGGATGCATGAGAGAAGGTCTTATATGATGGTACCTCCTGGATCAATAAATAATTCTTGAAAATAGTCACAAGTTGCTAGGCCTATAACTTCATCACCCTATACCCAGTTGTCATCTTCATCCTTGATCTTTTGAATGCATAACTTTCTTCTTCTACCCCTCATTAGACTGTGAAAGTATTTGGTGTTTGCATCCCTATCTTTGAACCACTGAAGCTGAGTTTTCTGTTTGAGGATTGACTTTTCAAGATTCATATACTTGAGGTATTGAGCATTGATTTCCTGAAATGTAATTTTGTTATTCTCAGAATTATTCTGCGCCCATGTCTCCTCTACATCTTTGACTTGTTATTCAAACATTTTGGATTCTGAAAAAAATCTCCATATTTCTGCCTGGACCATATACTTAAGGCATTGCTAAGTGCTTTGAGTTTCTGGTGGAAGACCCACATAGGATCGCCTGTGACTTCTCTGTTCCATACCTCCTCTACTAGTGGCAGAAATTTCTCATTGTCTACCCAGCAGTTAAGGAATTTAAAATATCTCTTGCCCATTTCTTGCCTTACATTGATCTCCATCAGGAGAGGGTTGTGATCAGAACCTGCTAAGGCTAGATTATAGATAGTAGTGGTAGGGAAAGCAGCCAACCATTGGTCGTTCACTAGACCCCTATCTAGTCTTTTTCTAGACAATAGAGTTTGGTCCCATGCCATTTGAGCAGGTGTATTTGTGAACATAGTAGCCAAGATTTACCAGACCATTGTCTTAATCATGCTCAAACAATCCAAGCTTTTACTCATCTGATAAGGAATACCCCCAATTGTCTCCTCAATAGATGTTATGACATTGAAATCCCCTATAACACACCAAGGGAAGGAGTATATGGAAGATTTATGTCTCAGGACATCCCATAAAGGTCTCCTCATTAATGGTTTGCATTTGGCAAAGATGAATGTGAGGTTAAAAATATTTCCATCCTCCACATGTTTCATCTCTACAGATATATGTTGCTCATCAGAATCTAGAACTTTAGCAGTGAATTCTTTATCCAAGAATACCCAAATTTTGTCATTGACATTGGAAGCTGCTTGGTGCATAGAGAGCTAAAGTCTAAAGTAGTTGGTGTGAATGTTATCCATGAAAGGTTCAAGGATAGCAATGAGTGATAGTTGGTGAAGCTTCTTTAGGATTCTGAGTCTTTCAATAACTCCTGAGGTCCTAATACCTCCTGCATTCCATATAAGTGTACTAACATTTGGGTTTTGATGGGGTTGTGTATTTTGGTGGTATATTGATGGCTACATCTGCTTTTCTTCTGGTAACTCTTTGTGATGGTCCCATCCTAGGTGATAGATTTTGTGACATGATGAGTTCTTGTTTATCAGGGGATCCATTTACAGCTTCTATGAGGAGTTCACAAAGCTGATCATTGTGATCATTTTCTTCTTTCGACCAATCCCCAGGTTCCATAGCTTCATCCTCAGATTGGATGGGTCTGTACTCATTATCTTCAGGATATTTTGTATCATGATCACTATTAAAAGTCTCCTCTCCAACAATCTTCTATTTTTGGACATCAGCATCCTGCATTTGGTTTTGCTCTATTGATGGCATTTTTGCATTTTTCCTTCTCATTGCTCTTCTTTTCTTCTGGCTCGGATTATTTTTTGGTTTTGGTATCTGAATGGATAAGTCAGAAACAGCCTTTTCTTTGCATTTAGAAAGTTGTTTAATGATAGCTTATTGATCTTCCTCGAAGTTGCAAATGTCCAGATTGGTATCCTCCCCTGATTGAGTGTCTGGGGGATGATTAGAAGTACCAATAATTGATTGGTCCAGCTTATGTTGGTTTGGATTATGTGCCTGAGGAATCTTATGTAGATCATGAGGAACTCCCCCTCCTTTTGGATCCCCCCTTTCATCAGAGCTATGTTCTTCCTGATTGTTCCTTTTTCCTCCTTCCATTTCAGCAATAGAATCCACTATGGAATGAAGACTCCTCTCTTGTGTAACTGTAGGAGCTTTAGCAGGGTGTGGTTTGGCTGTTTCTTTCCCTTGCCGATGAGTCTCTCTAGTTGATTGAGCTTGTGTATCAATTTGTGTTTCAACTTGTTATTTTTCACTAACATTTTGTGATCCTGTAGTTTGCTTTGGTATGAAGGTGTGGTGTCACGACCCAAATCGGTGGGTCGCGACAGATGCCCAAGTCCTACCTGTCGAACATCCTTAAGCATGCGTCTAAGATATAAATATGAATAACATACGTAAAGGAAACCTATTCAAAATACATATGTACATATACATGCAGAACACAGACGGCGAGCCGGCGAGGCTGCTATACCCAAAACTGGAAGCCGACAAGGCTACATACTATCCAACTATACATAACTGTCTACAGACATCTAATAGAAAATACAATTATACAAGGAAGGGACTAGGCCACGTCATACCCATATATGTAGTACAAGCATATTGTACCAAAATCAAAAGGAAACTCCGGATCAAGTGGAGCGCGCCAATTGTCACGACCCAAAATCCATAAGGTCGTGATGGCGACGGACATCATTGTCAGGCAAGCCAAACATTTATTAATCGAAATAATTTCCAGTTTAAACATTTATGAAAAATATTTCCTTGCACTTTATTACATATTAACTAAATAAAAATCTGTTAAGTAAAACAATAGTTTAAATATTACACTTTAGCAAACATGTCCCAACACATCCCAGAACCCGGTGTCACAAGTACATGAGCTATTTCTAATAATTTATACAATCATCACTAAGCCTGCCCGAAATACAAATTGGACTAGGAAATTTAAAAATGAAAACAAATGCAGAACGAGGGAGACTCTGTCAGCTGCGGATCGCCTCCGGATGATGCAGCTCGCCTAAGTCTCTGAATCCTCCACATTTCTATGAAAGTACCTAGGCAATAAAATGCACAGCAAGAGTAGCATGAGTACAAAAATAACATGTACTCAGTAAGTCGTCCGCCTAACCTCAGAAAGGTAGTGACGAGAGGTCAAATTAGACACTTGCTAAAGGTCAATTTTGAATATTTAAGTGTGACACTAAGCATGATTATCCTAGAAAATTTATTAAAAACAGGGATAGCATTATCTACTCCGTTCTCATTTAACATTTTATACCTTCCTCATATTAATAACAATTATCAACATGGGTGATTTAATCAAATAACAATTAATCAACGGAAGGAACAAATTCTTCCTAAATCTTTTAATAACTTTAAATTTCTGTCATTTCAATTGACAACTTAAAATCCCAGGCCAGTAATCAGGCAAAATCATAGCAATTACACAGTAAATATCATGCGCACGCAATGCCGAGGGTCGAATGGCGCGGACCAACAATAATTAACTGTCCACTGCCGAAGGGTCGAACAACTCGAACCATAGATGCATCTATCTGCCCCGCTCGCGAATCGATCATGCGACGCGGTTATACATACAAATAATAAGGCTAGCCTGCTCGCGAATCATACCTGCGACTCAGGTGCTCATATATACACATATCCACATAATAAATCCTTATTTTTATCAAGAGGCAGTTTTTCTCAGGAAAGTGGTAAGAATCTTTCTTAAAGGAACATGAAATATAGTTTTTAAATCTTTGTTTTGAAACTCATTTGTCAAGTTTAGTGATATTCCATAATACAACCCTACCAGGTACACAATTATCCACAGAGGAATCGATTCTCTTTCTAGATTATTAGGAAAATGAACTCTAGTCTTCTTTAGATATTAAATTACGATTTCAATTATATTAGCAGTTCAATATTACAGGAAGGATCACAAGTACAATACATAAGGCATGTTAGTGGGTCCTAGACTACCCGTACATGGCATAATAGTAGCTACGCAGGGAATCCCGTCACCTCGTGCGTACGTAGCCCTCCGAAGATAATAGCATACACTTAATTAATTCACCTAGGGAGACAATTCCTCCTCACAAAGTTAGAAAGGAGACTTACCTCGCTCAGAAATTCCATAACCGGCCTCCAAGCCCTTCCGATGACTCCAAACGGACGCACAACGCCCTAAAACTATCCAAACAACGACAAACCAGTGAAAATATATTCTAATACTTGCAACAATTCCAAATTATATAATTTCCCAACCCCGCTTAGTGAAATGACCAAAATTCCCTCGGGCCCACGTGCTCGGAATCCGAAATGTCTCGATGATATATTCTACCCATAGCCTTACGAACTCAAATATACAATTTACTCAAATATTCATGCTCAATTCGTGGCTAAAATCAAAATTACCACATCTAGGTCTTTCCTCAAAAATCCCAATCCTCCTACTAATTTCCATGCCTAATCCATGCATATAATCTTGTATTTAACTTAGAAGCATGAAGGAGTTACTTACCTTGACATTGCATGAAGAAATCCTCTCTTTGAAGCCTCCCAAGATCGCCTAAGCCATAGAAGAAGTGAAGAAAATGAACCAAGAAATCCTTGTTTTAAAACATTCTGCCTAGGCCGATCTTCGCACCTGCGATCCAGTCCTCGCACCTGCACTTCCACAGGTGCACCCAAGAGCCCGCACCTGCGGCTTCCTTCTTCTCCAGCCGGATCCGCACCTGAGACCCATTGCCCGCATCTGCGCCTTCGCAGGTGTGGAAATTCCAACACACCTGTGATCCCAACAAAACAGCCCACTCTCACACCTGCGGCGCCAAAGCCGCACCTGCGTCCAAATCCTCGCAGGTGCGGTCACACCAGATGACAGCAACCTCAGCCTTCTTCAAACTCCCAAACTTGATCCGTTAACCACCCGGAATCCACCCGGGACCCCGTACAATTATACCAACCTGTTCCAAAACATAATGCGGACTTGCTCGAGGCCTCAAATCACATCAAACAACATCAAAACCACGAATCACACCCAAATCCCAACTTTATGAACTTAGAAATTTCCAACTTCTGCATCCGATGCCGAAACCTATCAAATCATGTCTGATTGACTCAAATTTTGCGCGCAGGTCATATTCAACATTACAGACCTGCTCCAATTTCCGGAATCGCATTCCGACCTCGATATCAAAACTTCCACTTCAGGTCGGATTTCTCAAAAACCTTCAAACTTCTATCTTTAGCCAAAAGACTTCAAAATGACATACAGACATCCAAATTCACTTCCGATCGCGCTCCCAACTCCGGAATCACCACATGAAGCTATTCTTAGACTCGGAATCCCAAACGGACATCAACATCACTGAAATGCTCTTCAAGCCAAACTTAGGAAATTCCTTCAAAAATGCTGACTTCCACATTATACGCCGAAACGCTCCTGGGTTATCCAAAAACCGATCCGGACATACGCCCAAGTCCGAAATCATCATACAAACCTGCTGGAAAATTCAAATCCTGATTCGGAGGTCGTTTACTCAAAATTTCAATCTTAGTTGATTCTTCCAACTTAAGGCTTCTGAAATGAGAATTTTCTTTCCAAATCAACTCTAAACTTCCCGAAATTCAATCCTGACCACACCCATGGGTCATAATACCTGAAATGAAGCTGCTCACGACCTCAAACCGCTGAACAACGCGCTAGAGCTCAAAACAACCGATCGGGTCGTTACATTCTCCCCCACTTAAACCGACGTTCGTCCTCGAACGTGCTAAGAACTGCTCTGGAGTTATCTGAAATCACTGTTTGACACCTCGAGTATCTGCCCGAGCTACCACCACCCAGCTGTGTACATTAGCTTGATAAAATCTGAAGATTATTCTTGTATCCATATAATAAGCTCAGAACCTAGTTCCAACACTTGAAATTTTCTCTACCAGGCCTAGTTCCAATATATAAACACTGTATCGACTACCACACAACATACCAGAACATGACTGCATACCTTTGCTGAATTAGCACTATGCACCGCAAGATTCATCATCTAACCTCAATGACGTTCCATGAACCTTAATAGCCAAAATTCCACGAATCTGATGCTCCCAATGCACCTCATGATATATATACATACTTCCTGCTATAATTTTGACGATACCACCACAACTGAGGAGATTTGTAGAAATTCATAACCAACTGCAGAGTTAAAAAATCATTGAATACATCATCTTGACTAGAATCATCATCTCATTATGAACCGAATAATGGTATTTGTCTTTTAATGTATTTCACATAATCTTATCGCACTTGATCCCTGATCCAATAATCTCGTCTCACCCAGTATGAACTGCTCAGACAACCAATCATCCCAGACATGACCAATAGTCTCACATGACATCACAACGCGCCGATAGACCATAACTCGAACATGATACATAAAGAAATGACTCAGGAAAAGGCTACTCGACTAACGCAACTTATTATGAACTCTTCTCAAAAAATAGAAAGCAGAACATAAGAAAGAATAAATATAGGAACCTTACTCATCATCACATTGTTGCGGCGTGCAACCCGATCCGAATAACATAAAATTTACATAAGAAGATATATATTCGGAGCTGATTTGCTCACTATTACAAATTACTGAATATCAATCATAAGCACGCTAAGTGCATAATACCATCCTGGGGAGACTGATAAAGTCGTAGGCTACAAAACTCAAGCACAACTGAGGTGCGATATATATATATATATATATACACACACACACTCTGGATCTCAAGAGTTGTCCTTCTCACATAAGATCATCACTACGCGGAGATCCCAACACATAAGAAATTATCAAGCAGTTTCATAACTCACACGGCACAAGTCACAATATCACATGAATTTGACGAAGACGGAGCAACATCTGCTGGTCTAGTACCTTTCCATGAAAAGCGCTCTACTGAAATGAACATGCCTGACTCATACGGAGCCCATAATCATATTTAAATACATCCACAACATCGAGTCTACCTTGCTCGCACCAAACTAAGCTAATAGCTTTTACCTGGGTCCATATTAACCCACTTCCTCTCAAAATACGCAAGAACAACCATCATAGCGGGGAAAAACACCCCACCATCCATAACCAAATGAACTGAACGCCTTCCAGGCATAAATTCTCAATTAAGCAATATTGCACTTCTTTAAACTTAGTCCAAATCTTCAATCCATCAAGTGACTACATGTCACACTTTATACAATCTTTTCGCGGTCATGCTTCTACGACCTTCCACACAAGGCAACAAGTATGCCCATCCATAACACCGACCACACTAAGGCCGCAAAGCACATCAAGAACCCATGACCAGGGTACAAAGCCTCTTTCACCGAATATCGACCTCAGGTGATACTGAAGATAACACCAGCTTACTCTGAACTTTCGAATCACTTTTTCTTGCTCTTCCGAGCTCATGACATCCTTATCATCACCGAACCGCAATCTCGATTCTTACTCCCAGTTACATACTGCTTACCGCACCTAACATGCCAATATGAGGTAGCACAAGAATTCCATCATAACTTCTGAACCACCAATAGGGTGAACACTTCATCATATATAACCCTTTTGCTTTATTCAATTCAAGGGTACCATCTCAACACACGGGTGAATTCCCACAGTCACCCATCATGCAAATCCTTAAGTAGTAGTCTATACCACTATAACCCCTCCGGGATCTGCCTATACCTGACAGGCCATAGCACTCAAATTCTCCCACATGGAATCCATTACGACGGCCGACAAGCCCTGCACACACCGGCACAAACCACATGGATAACTTAATCACATCAACGGAACTGATCATTACCGCAAACGTGCCATTTCAACCATGGCTAATCAATATATCTTCTTTTATTCATCTTCAATTGCCTCATGAATAATAGCAAATTCCTTCAACTCATAGAAAACTCAACCCTCACTCATCCCGAGTGACCTTGATTCACGAGACTATGCTGCCTAAATCTCGCAACGCATCTCATACCCTCCTGATAATCTTTCTACAATCCGGAGTTCATTTCTCTCACTCCTCCAATACTATCTTGCATGTTGAAACATATCATAGAGTATTCCAACCATATTCCTTTTTCTCAGAAATTACACTGCAAAAGCTAGATTCTCGATCATACTGCTGCCTGAAACCCTTAAACGCTGCACTCTTAACTTTTGAACTTACTAGGACCGCTATTGAGAGTCACCCACCCTGACTGGTCCCGAATACAATCAACTCCCAAGGCTCTTCTAGCACATGAACACCCCTTTCAAGGAAACACGTGACTGAGTCACTATCCTGAAAACTCACATATGCCTTAAGAAAATTCTGAATCTTCCAAAGCCTAACCCTGGCCCGATAGGGCCAACTTCCGCACACATTCATCAAATCCCATGCACAATCACCATTTTACTCATTTCCCTTAGCTGTAATAACTTGCCAACATGCCGACAATCCGCAACCCTATGATAATACAATTCTGCAACCCAACTGCCGATGGTGGGACTCCCCCACTTAGCCCGAAGCACCTCCTTGCACCACTCTAGACCCTGCTGAGATCCTTTCTCCTTCGATAACACGATCTTGCTCAACGCATCTGTTCAATTCTTCCTAATTCTCTTGCTAGCACTCCCTAAATACTCAAATTCTCTAGCATCATTCACACATTCTGCCTCCTACTGGATAGCCACTAGAACCCCTCACAGAGACCTGCCAACCATGCCACCGCTAACCTATTCATAGGAGATATCCCACCTGTGGAAATCACCCGCGAACACCTTCCAACGACGCCGAAATGTCCTCTCTCTGCGACTTCAATACCCCATCTTACGCCCTGGTTCATTTACCAACTTTACTAGTCCGTCTGCTCCTCATGGACATCCATTAAATGCGCGATAATATCTTCAAATTCCAAGCTATGCAGCCACTCCCCCACTTTGCGACTGCTCGACTTCCTCTTCTTACACCTGGCCTCCTAGAAATGGAACCACCGCCTAACCTCACTTTAGGATCATTCTCTGTAGCTCTCAAACCAGCAGATCACCACGACTTCAAACTCTCCGAAGATCATCTTTCTCTAGCTGCCTTCATTATCAACATTTATCCAATACTGAACCACCGCGCCTCACGGTCTCTGCCAATCGCATTCTTCAATATTTCTTCTCAATACTCTGACCCCACGCAACCGAAGAATCCATAGCACCGACAAACTTAACACATTCCATTCGATAAATGACGACGATGACACGTCACAGGTTAATACTCCACCTTACTTGAAGACACCAAGCCTTACTACTTTATCAACCCCAACCGGACCATTCATAATCCAAATGCCTTTCCTCTACCGGCACTAGAATACCGAAACCTCAAAATCACACTCTGAGAAGACCTCCATTCAAACCATTCATCATCTTCAACATACAGGCAAGCCTTTTATCATCATATCGACATCGCGCGACCACCAATCGCAAGCATCATCACTACCTGAGCATAGCCTTAAGGCTCTTAGAAACACAACTACTGAGCTGAAACAACATATTATTCTTTTGCAGGGCCATAACAATAGCCCCAACCAATTACACGTGGAAACATCTCGAATTACATCCATAGCACCATTTTAAATTCCTCAAATTCCTGATTAATAACAAGCGCTCGCGATGCATAAGATTGAGTAGGAATGAACATAGGCACAAGCCTCAAAGAAATCAAATCGCACGATGAGGAATCAAGAAGGGAAGTACTCCTAACAACCCTGTAGCCTCTCGAAGATAAGTACAGACGTCTCTGTACCGATCCGCAAGACTCTAATAGACTTGCTCATGAATCGTGAGACCTAAGGGAACCTAGAGCTCTGATACCATGTTGTCACGACCCAAAATCCATAAGGTCGTGATGGCACCGTACATCATTGTCAGGAAAGCCAATCCTTTATTAATCGAAATAATTTCCGGTTTAAACATTTATGAAAAATATTTCCTTGCACTTTATTACATATTAACTAAATAAAAATCTTTTAAGTAAAACAATAGTTTAAATATTACTTTTTAGCAAACATGTCCCAACACATCCCAGAACCCGGTGTCACAAGTACATAAGCTATTTCTAAGAATTTATGCAATCATCACTAAGCATGTCCGAAATACAAATTGGACTAGGAAATTTTAGAATGAAAACAAATGCAGAACGAGGGAGACTCTATTAGCTGTGGATCGCCTCCGGATGGTACAGCTCGCCTAAGTCTCTGAATCCTCCACATTTCTATGAAAGAACCTGTGCAATAAAATGCACAACAAGAGTAGCATGAGTACAAAAACAAACTCAGTAAGTCGCCCGCCTAACCTCGGAAAGGTAGTGACGAGAGGTCAAATTAGACACTTGATAAAGGTCAATTTATAATATTTAAGTGCGACACTAAGCATGATTATCCTAGGCAATTTATTAAAAGCAGGGATAGCATTATCTACTCCGTTCTCATTTAACACTTTATACCTTCCTCATATTAATAACAATTATCAACATGGGTGATTTAATCAAATAACAGTTAATCAACGGAAGGAACAACTTCTTCCAAAATCTTTTAATAACTTTAAATTTCTATCATTTCAATTGAAACTTAAAATCCCAGGCCAGTAATCAGGCAAAAATCATAGCAACTACGCAGTAAATATCATGTGCAAGCAATGCCGAGGGTTGAACGGCGCGGACCAACAATAATAAATTATGCACTGCCGAAGGGTCGAACGGCTCGAACCATAGATGCATCTATCTTACCCCGCTCGCGAATCGATCATGCGACGCGGTTATACATACAACTAATAAGGCTAGCCTGCTCGCGAATCATACCTGAGACTCAGATGCTCATATGTACACATATCCACATAATAAATCCTTATTTTTATCAAGAAGCAGTTTTTCTCAGGAAAGTTGTAAAAATCCTTCTTAAATGAACATGAAATATAGTTTTTAAATCTTTGTTTTGAAACTCATTTGTCAAGTTTAGTGATATTCCATAATACAACCCTACTAGATACACAATTATCCACGGAGGAATCAATTCTATCTAGATGATTAGGAAAATGAACTATAGTCTTCTTTAGATATTAAATTACGATTTCAATGATATTAGCAGTTTAATATTACATGCAGGATCACAGGTACAACACATAAGGCATGCTAGTGGGTCCTAGACTACCCGTACATGGCATAATAGTAGCTACGCAGGGAATCCCATCACCTCGTGAGTACGTAAACTCCCGAAGATAATAGCATATACTTAATTAATTCACCTAGGGGGAGAATTCCCCCTCACAAATTTAGAAAGGAGATTTACCTCTCTCCGAAATTCCATAACCGGCCTCCAAGCCCTTCCGATGACTCCAAAGGGACGCACAACGCCCCAAAACTATCCAAACAACAACAAACGAATGAAAATATATTCTAATACTTGCAACAATTCCAAATTATATAATTTCCCAACCTCGCTTAGTGAAATGACCAAAATTCCCTCGGGCACACGTGCCGGAATCCGAAATTTCTCGAAGATATATTCTACCCATAGCCTTAGTAACTCAAATATACAATTTACTCAAATATTCATGCTCAATTCGTGGCTAAAAATCCAAATTATCATTTCTAGGTCTTTCCTCAAAAATCCCAATCCTCTTACTAATTTCCATGCCTAATCCATGCATATAATCTTGTATTTAACTTAGAAGCATGAAGGAGTTACTTACCTAGACATTGCATGAAGAAATCCTCTCTTTGAAGCCTCCCCAGATTACCTAAGCCATAGAAGAAGTGAAGAAAATGAACCAGGAAATCCTTGTTTTAAAACATTCTGCCCATGCCGATCTTCACACCTGCGATCCAGTCCTCGCACATGCGCTTCCGCAGGTGCGCCCAAGAGCCCGCACCTGCAGTTTCCTTCTCCTCCAGCCGGATCCGTACCTGCGACCCATTTCCTGCATATGAGCCATCGCAGGTGCAAAAATTCTATCGCACCTGCGATCCCAGCCAAAACAGCCCACTCTCGCCCTTGCGGCGCCAAAGCCGCACCTGCGGCCAATCCTCCCAGGTGCGGTCACACCAGATGACAGCAACCTCAGCCTTCTTTAAACTCCAAAACTTGATCTGTTAACCACCCGAAGCCTCCGGGACCCTGTACAATTATACCAACCTGTTCCAAAACATAATGAGGACTTTCTCGAGGCCTCATATCACAACAAAGAATATCGAAACCATGAATCGCACCCAAATCCAAACTTTATGAACTTAGAAATTTCCAACTTCTGCATCCGATGCCGAAACCTATCAAATCACGTCCGATTGACCTCAAATTTTGCGCACAAGTCATATTTAACATTACGGACCTGATCCAACTTCTGGGATCGCATTCCGACCTCGATATCAAAACTTCCACTTCCGGTCGGATTTCTCAAAAACCTTCAAATTTCTATCTTTAGCCAAAAGACTTCAAAATGACCTACGGACATCCAAATTCACTTCCGATCGCGCTCCCAGCTCCAGAATCACCACACGGAGCTATTCCCAGACTCGGAATCCCAAACAGACATCAACATCACTGAAATGCACTTCAAGCCAAACTTAGGAAATTCCTTCAAAAATGCTGACTTCCACATTATACGCCGAAATGCTCCCGGGTTATCCAAAACCCCATCCGGACATACGCCCAAGTCCAAAATCATCATACGAACTTGCTGGAGCCTTCAAATTCTGATTGGGAAGTCGTTTACTCAAAATTCCAATCTTAGTTGATTCTTCCAACTTGAGGCCTCTGTAATGAGAATTTTCTTTCCAAATCAACTCTAAACTTCCCGAAATTCTATTCTGACCATGCTCACGGGTCATAATACTTGAAACGAAGCTGTTCACGGCCTCAAACCACTGAATGAAATGTTAGATCTCAAAACGACCGGTCGGGTCGTTACACCAACTCTCGCTGATCAAGGATCCTAAGAAGGGGGATCGTCAACTTGCCTACCTTCACCTGCGGGCATGAAACGCAGGCCCTGTGAAATAGGTCGTCAATACGAATAATGTACTGAGTATGTAAGGCATGAAAATTACTACATAACAAACATAGATGAAACATGGAATAAAGAATCCCGACTATAAGTCTAAATCACTTTGTAAATCCTGAAACATTTATAATATCATGCATGTGAGTGTAAATGTCATGTCATGCATAGGTATAGGTATACATAATATCATCAAGCCTCTAAGGGCATCCCATCATATCATCTCAGCCACTGTGGGCAAAATCATCAACATATACCAACTTATTAGGTAATGGTGTGTATATAATGTCGTAACCTTTTCCAATATCCCATATACATATATACATATAAATACACGTATATAACGCCATCTGATCATGGGTCAATGTACATGTATAAATGAATGAAATGCATGAAAATATGTTAATAATCTCAATATTCCTTTCGGATAAACTTTATCAACTGCGTATTATTCTGAGACCTATGAACAGAAGATATAACAATATGTCACATGGGGAATCAAGAACATAGAGACCCCTAGTATTTTTATGAATAGAGTCATTTATGAAAGCTGTGCGTTTGCTCGTTTCTTCAATATAATTTGGATCATGCCAAAAAGAAATAAGGGATAGCCTTAACATACATGGAGTAGAAAAAAATCCGTATGATATTTTTGGAAAAGGTTGCACCGTAATCCCTTAGAATTGCAAAAATCTCACGTTGCTAATGTGCTAAGAAATCTCGTTGGATTTATTTTGTAGGAATTAGTCGAAGATTTTGTAAAAAGTCTCGTTGAAGATGTTAGGAATATTTTTAGGAATTGCTAATGTCTGATTGTAGATCGAAGATAGTCCGATTTCAATTTCCAGGGGAGCCTGTTTTGGAATGGAAAGGTAATACGACATCATCGAGATGTAAATTTATTTCCTATCTCAAGGCAAGGAAGATGATCATAAAGGGCTATATTTATCACTTAGTTGGGGTTCAGGATGTGGAAGTAGAGTCACCAACCATTCAGTCGATCCCCGTGGTTAATGAGTTTCCCGATGTTTTTCCCGATGAGCTTCCAAGTCTTCCGCCGGAGCGAGAATTTTAGTTTTCTATTGACCTACTACCATATACTCATCCAATATCTATTCCTCCCTATAGAATGGCCCCCGCAGGGCTGAAAGAGTTGAAGGAACAACTGAAGAACTTGCTTGAAAAAGGCTTTATCAGACCTAGTACATCACCGTGGGGAGCACGTGTGTTATTTGTGAGGAAGAAAGATGGTTCCTTACGAATGTGTATTGATTATAGAAAATTGAATAAGGTGATGATCAAGAATAAGTACCCGTTCCCGAGGATTGATGATTTATTTGATTAGTTTTAAGGTACCAAGTGTTTCTCAAAGATAGACTTGAGTTCGTGTACCATCAGGTAAGGGTTAAGGAGAAATATGTTCCGAAGGCAGCATCCAAGACCAGATACGGGTACTTTGCGTTTCGTGTTATGTCGTTCGGTTTGACCAATGCCCCAGCAGTAGTCATGGATTTGATGATGTTATATAAGTATTGAGCTATGCATTACATGAAATTTGTACGCATATGCATGACATTATAAATACTTCATGGTTTACAGAGTTATCAAGACTGACAGGTCTAGTCCTTTACTCAATGCTTCTTCCATGTCCTTTATATACTGATTTACATGCCTTACATACTCAGTACATTATTCGTACTAACGTCCTTTTGTTGGGAATGTTGTATTCATCCATGCAGGTATAGATAATCAATTTGGCAAGCCCTCATAGTAGACGAGGTTAGCATTCAGTGAAGGATCGGTAATACTCCACCTCATTCGGAGTGCAGTCGAGTCTATAAGTCATCGTGTTAGAGTTTTGCTATAGATTTATTGGTATGCCGGTACCCTATCCCATTTGTTGTCAAATAATCTTAGAGGCTTCATAGACAGAGGTTCATTGTGTAAAGTATGTCAGAGGACTTGACGACCGATATTTATTCTTGTTTTAAGAACGATGGTTCATTAATACTGCGTTTGCCCACTTATTATTATAAATTACAAGTTGTGTCCATGTTGTCCCATGTTAGTTACAAAAAGAATGAGTTACAGAGTGGTTCACTCGGGCCATTAAGGAATCGGGTACCAGCCACACCTCCCCAAGTTTGGGGCGTGACAAAAGTTGTATCAGAGCAGTTCTGTCCTAGGGTTGTCTACAGACCATGTCTAGTAGAGTCTTGTTTGTGGGTGTGTTGTGCACCACACTTATAGACATGAGGATACATAACATATATGATGTTATCCTCTCTTTTTATGTTAGATCGTGCGATATAAGAATTCATGTTCCTAACAATATGTTATGTTTTCAGCGATGCCTCCGAAGACTACAGCCACCTAGAAGGGAAAGTTCGTGGCTGGTGAGATTACTAGTCGAGCACCACGAGTTACCAAGGCTCGAGGAGAGTCTCATAGTGAGATTCCATCTCAGATTTCACATACCTCGCCCTCTCTAGGAAAGCTCTGAGGGGCACCAGCTCCAGCACCTTCCCTTGTACGTTTATCCCCCAGTCGGATGCACCGGGTCAGGAGATGAGAGATGTTATTCAGCTATTAACTCGATTAGTAGCCGCACAGGCTCAGCGTCAAGAAGTCGATATTGGTCATGCAGTAGGTCTGTCAGTGCGAGGGTTCATGATTTTATTAATGTAGACCCTCTGCTATTCACAGGGGCACATCCAAATGAGGACCCTCAGTTATTTATTGATAGAATGCAGAAAATGTTGAGGGTAATGAATGCCACTGCGACTGAGTCAGTTGAGCTAGCTTCCTATAGACTCCAAGATGTTGTAGTTAATTGGTAAGAGTCTTGGGAATTGTCCAGAGGTGAGGATGCCCCTCCAGTAGTATGGCAGGAGTTTAAAGAGGCTTTTCTTCGTCATTATCTGCCATCAGAGCTTAGACGGGCCACAGTTGATAGGTTCTTGACCCTTCGACAGGGTAACATGAGTGTTCGGGAGTACAGTCTTCAGTTTGATTCATTGGCTAGGTATGCTCCCACTATTGTATCTAAAATGGAGGATCGAGTTCACCGGTTCGTGATAGGGTTACAGCCTCACTTGCTTAACGATTGTATGTAGGTCTCACTTTAGACATACATGGATATTTCTCGTATTCAGGAATACACTCACTGTGTAAAGGAGCGTAAGCAGACGCAGAGGGCCGATCGTGAGCATGATAGGGCCCAGAATAAAATAGCAAGGTCTTCAGGTCCTTTTGGTGAGTTTCATGGTGGTCAGAGACAACAGTACCCGAGGTATCCAGCCTAGCCATCGGCTAGCGCACCCCCTCAGTTTGACGGTAAGAGATTTGATCGTTCCACATATTCAGGGCCTGGTCAGAATTTCAGGGCCTCAGGTTCCCAGTATAGGGGTGATTCAAGTCAGATGAGGACTCCCTTGCCACGATGTGCTCAGTGCGGTAAGCAACATGTCGGGAATTTCCGTATGGGGTTGGGTGTTTGTTATAATTGTGGTTATATGGGCCATATTATGAGGGATTTTCCGATGAGAGGTGATGCAAGCATAGCTCAGCCAGCGGGATCTGTAGCTGGTTCATCATCATCAGTACGCCCCCTGGGCAAGGTTCACAAGAACCAACGATTCATGGTAGAGGTAGAGGCAGAGTATCTAGCTTGAGCGGTCCTTAGAACCGCATTTATGCATTAGCGGGATGACATGATCAAGAATCATCACCTAATTTTGTCACAGGTTTATTATCAGTCTTCTCATATGATGTATATGCACTGATTGACCCAGGTTCCACCTTATCGTATGTTACTCCGTTGGTTTCTAGTAAGTTTGGAATAAAACCTGAATTGGTTAAACCTTTTGAGGTGTCTACACCTGTTGGGAACTCAGTGATAGCAAGTGAGTACAGAAGTTGCATAATAATAGTTCATAGCCGATCTACCGTAGCGGACCTAATTAAGGTAGATATGGTAGAATTTGATATTATAATGGGTATGGATTGGTTGGCTTCTTGTCATGCCAACATTGTTGTAGATCGAAGATAGTCCGATTTCAATTTCTAGGGGAGCCTGTTTTGGAATGGAAAGGTAATACGGAATCGCCGAGAGGTAAATTTATTTCCTATCTCAAGGCAAGGAAAATGATCAGAAAGGGCTATATTTATCACTTAGTTCGGGTTCAGGATGTGGAAGTAGAGTCACCAACCATTCAGTCCATCCCCGTGGTTAATGAGTTTCCCGATGTTTTTCCCGTTGAGCATCCAGGTCTTTCGCCAGAGCGAGTAATTGAGTTTGCTATTTACCTACTACTAGATACCCATCCAATATATATTCCTCCCTATAGAACTGCCCCCACATAGTTGAAAGAGTTGAAGGAACAACTAAAGGACTTTCTTGAAAAAGGCTTTATCAGACCTAGTACATCACCGTGGGGAGCACCTGTGTTATTTGTGAGGAAGAAAGATGGTTCCTTACGAATGTGTATTGATTATAGAAAATTGAATAAGGTGAGGATCAAGAATAAGTACCATCTCCCGAGTATTGATGATTTATTTGATCAGTTCCAAGGTGCCAAGTGTTTCTCAAAGATAGACTTGAGGTCCGGGAACCATCAGGTAAGGGTTAAGGAGAAAGATATTCCAAAGACATCATTCAGGACCAGATACAGGCACTTTGAGTTTCGTGTTACGTCGTTCGGTTTGACTAATGCCCCAGTAGTATTCATGGATTTGATGGTGTTATATACATATTGACCTATGCATTACATGACATTTGTACGCATATGCATGACATTATAAATACTTCATGGTTTACAGAGCTATCCAGACTTACAGGTCTAGTCCTTTACTCCATGTTTCTTCCATGTCCTTTATATACTGATTTACATGCCTTACATACTCGATAAATTATTCGGACTGACGTCCTTTTGTTGGGGACATTGCATTCATGCCTGCAGGTATAGATAATCAATTTGACAAGCCCTCATAGTAGACAAGGTTAGCATTCATCGATGGTTCGGTAAGACTCCACCTCATTCGAAGTGCAGCCGAGTCTATAAGCATTGTGTCAGAGTTTTGTTATAGACTTATGAGTAGGCCGGTACCCTGTACCATTTGATATCAAATAATCTTAGAGACTTTGTAGACAGAGGTTCATTGTGTATAGTATGTCAGAGGACTTGACGGTCGATATTTATTCTTGTTTTAAGAACGATGGTTCATTGATACTGTGTTTGCCCACTTATTATTATAAATTATGAGTTATGTCCATGTTGGCCCATGTTAGTTACAAAAACAAATAATTTACAGAGTGGTTCGCTTAAGCCAGTACGGCATCGGGTGCCAGCCACACCTCCCCAGGTTTGGGGCGTGACTTTTGGTGTTGTTTTTTATTGTTTTGCCCTTTGAATTGCCTCTTCCTCTTTGTTTTCCATCCTTTCTTTTCATTGATTATGCAAGATTGTTGATGTTCCTTTTCTTGTGTGTTCTCAGAAGTTTAGGTTTCCTTAATTTGACTAGTGGTTTCCCCTCCTTGTTTCTGTGGTTTTGTTGAATGCTGTTGAAGATCAGCATTGGCTTCATTGCTTTGGTTCTCCTTCTTACTAACTTGATTTTGAACTGATGTTTTGTTTTGTTGAGTTTCCTAGTTCTGGTCTTTTTTCTTCTTATTTTCATTCTCTTTCATTCTGACAGGGAAATCATGTGAGTTGTGATCTAAGTGTTTGCAATAGAGGCATTACTCCGGGATATTCTAATATTGTACTTCGAGCCACCTTCCATCACCATTCTCATATTTATCAAATCCCAACCATACATGATGGGATCTTGTCTTTGTTAAGTCAATTTGCATCTTAATCTTAGCCACACTTCCTCTAATTTTTTGAAAAGAAGCCAAGTCCAAGTGAAGAGCCTTTCCAATTAGAGATAGTAAGACTGTCAAGAGCTCCATATAGTAGAAGTGCTAAGGTAATTCCAGCACCACCAACCATGAGGAGACAATTGGTGAATCTTCATTGGGGTTGAAAGTGGGGGTACATGCTTCCAGTTTCATCATTTGTCCCTGTACGTACATGAACTATCTATTCCATAGTGTAACATGATCATACTCATTGTCCAAATCTATGTAAACTATTTTAGCATTGAAATGAGCTATCTTGACCCCTCCCTTAAGCTCAGTTTGTTCCACAAAGCTTCTTCTAATGATCTCCATTCTTGGCATTGTGTTAGAAAATTTCCCAACCACTGTGAACCTACATCTGGCTGCTAGTTTAACCATGTAATCATTTCTGTCGAAAATGATTGCTGGATGGCCTTGCTTTGTGGTAAATTTGGGTGGTGTGAATTCAATCGGTTCTAATTCAGCTTCATGCATGGCTCTTAATTTGGTAACATATGAGTGTTTTACTATGGGTGGAGGTGGTGCGGGAATGGTTGGTGGCTGGTGTGATTTGGTATTAATTCCCATAGATTGGGTGTCATTGATGACATTATTCAAAGTTTGATTAGGTGTAGGTTGATGTTTTATGGCCTTGGTGTGGGTATGTTTGTCGAAGTTAGATGAAATCTTTGGTAGTGTATTTATCTTGCTGGTTGTTTGGTTATTGGATTTTGTCTGAATTGGGAGGGTATCTTGTATGTCTTTGTCTTTCAATTATTGTGGCCATATAGGAGCCTTTCCCTGCTGACTAAATATGGTCTGAACATTTTGGTTTATTATTGTGGATTCAAGTTGTTGTGTGACCGCTTGTATTACTACTGCAACTGAATTTTCTAACTGTGAGTCTTGCTCTACCTCCATGACAATAGGCGGTCCTTCCTCAATTTCGATCATTCGGAGTTCCACAAGATTTTTGGACAAATCATTGAGTTTAGTTTCCAGGTTGATTTGTTCTGAAACGTTGGACAATTGTTCCTCTTGGAGCCTTAGTACATCAGCACTACCTGTGATAGTTTGGATTTGGTTAAAATTGTTGGTATCATTTCGTCGAGCATTTGGATTGCTAAGTTCAGCCGTTTTGATTCTTGCAAATTTGACCCATCTGGATTGAGCCCTTGCCCATGTGAGGTGATGGTGTTCTCCTCAACAATACACAAAGACAAACATTGAGTTTGCATGGTTGATGCATGTTCTGCTTCCATGGTAGAATGGTCCAAAAATTCTTCTGTAGTTTTCACCTATTTTTGGGAAGATGATTCTGCGATTTGTTTCAAATGATTTGCCCTAGAATTCGTTGAAGATGGATTTTTGGGTCCCAGATGCTTTTTTCTCTAACTAACTCCAGCGCCCTTTTTGAGTTCTGTAACAACTGGGGATGGGTTTTGGGAAGAAGATGGGTTGTTACGATTGTTTTTCATTTGGTCTAGTAGCTTTCCACCACCGGGTGGAGGAGCTATGGCCATTTCCGGCATACTAATTTAGGGGAATTTTAACCTAATTTTGAGAGAGAAGGGGCGCTCCCGATCATGCTTTTTTGGGGTTTGGATTAGGTTCACACACTTAGTTTAAAATCAATTAGGACTTAAAGGGTTGTAGTGTAGGCTATTCGTTAAGGTAGGGCACAATTTTTGTTAGAGTGACTCAAAACCTTCCTAAGCACTACAATTTTTTTTTCTCAACAATCAAAGTACACTTCCTTCAAGAACTTTTCCACCCTTTCTTCATTTTTTATTTCATCACCTAGTCTTCCATTTATTCATAATTCCTTGTTTTCCCTTCCTTTTTCTTCTTTCTTACTCTTTCTTTTCATTTTGCAAGGAAGGTTCCACTATTTTTTGGATAGCTTTCACCTTTTAAGAAACTTTCACAGCACAACTTTTCCAACCTTTACCCCCAAACTTAGGATTTTAGCCTATGTTTACACTTTCAAAGTACTTAGTAACGTAGGATACCAAAAGCTATATCAATTAGGTATATATATTGGATAAGGATTAAATGGCATGATGTGGAACCCCCTCCCCCCCAATCTAATTAAGTGACTCACCATCTTGATTGAAAGGTGGTCATCTTAAGTAATATACACATGACACTTACGTAAAGGCATTTAGAAGTTTGGCTTCATTTGGCCTTAAGATAACCAAGTAAGAAATATTATAACTTTCTTCCTAATTCAAACCTTGCAAAACAGATGTTAACCTCAATCCAACGAGATTTCAACACAATTTCTTGAAACAAAAAAATTTCAACAAGAATTCTTAACTCATTAGCAACGTGAGATTTTGTGATACTAAAGGAGTACGGTGCAACCTTTTCCAATAATATCATACGGGTTTTTCCCTATTCCGGGTATGTTAAGGCTAAACTTTACCTTCATTTTTGGTATGATCCAATAACTACATGTGTTTGATAACAAAACATAAAGAGAAATTCATATTCCTGAATTTATGTATATTTTCCTAGTCTCGTAAGTTACGGTATTCTCCTTATCGGGAATTCATACTCAATTAAGTATTGTTTTGTTCCAGTCAAGAGAGCGATGGTTGCCAAATAAAAAAGTTTAAAGGCTCAAATGGGGTTGACTAGGGAAAATATGCAAGGGTAGGAAATTTAAGGCACAATAACGGTCCAAGGAAGGCCTAACATCATTTTTTAAACCAAGTTAGTCTAGGATTTCGCCTTGAAGCACATTCCGGGCAAGTTCTAGACTAAAAATGATGCAAAAAAACTCACAATAAATCTCACCACACATGGAATATAAAAACCCAAGCGGAATACAAATCCAAAATGCAATTGAAACCAATGAACTCAAAGAAGTCACATATAGCATAAGAAACTTTTTAGTGAACCAAAGAGCCAAAAATTGAGTCTAAACGTCATGAAAATTATCTTTACTTCAATCATTTTCTTTTTTCAAAGATCAAAAATTCATATGTCGCGGTTTAAATCATATTGGTACCAAGCAAGCCACAAATTGGCCAATGGGCACAAACCCCAACTCATACCATTTATTATTCCTAAATTAACAAAAATAATATCTAAACCACAATACTAATTCCCTTAAGAATGTCGCCTAGCTATCCATCATCGGGAAAAGTTAACATAAAAATTTACCAAAAATTACCCGGTTCAAAAAGAAAATTGGCATCCTTGGAAAAAGAACCGTGGTACAAAGAAAACCAAGGATATTTCCACCAAAATAAAACATACTATTTTTAAAAAAAAAATAAAGAAGCTAATAAACGTCAAGTCAATAAAACATACTATATATAAAAACAAAAATTCAAGAAGCTAGTAAACATACTATTATAACACATCATATGAAAATAAAATATCAATCTACCATATTCACAGTTATACAAGAAGCCACTCCCAACTAGAGATGTTGCCTTGTCTCCAATGAAACTAAAAAAATTAGAGTAAAATGGTGGAAAGTTCTCCCTAAATACTACATCAAGTTCTCTACTCGATGTCGGACTCAGTCGCATCCTCCTCCTCTTCTTCTTCCTCGGACCAATGAACTGGAGCATCATCATCATCTTCTGGCTCGGTTGATGGCACCGGTTGTTGAGGCTTTAGTACTTTCCATAGCCCTTCACACCGTTCCACATGCGGGTGAAGAATTTATCTCTCTTCTTCTCCTTGTTTTCTAGCTAGTCATGAGAAGTACTCAAAGTATCGTGCACCGTTTCCACATCTGTATATGCCTTCTCCAGCTTCTTAAGGTGATCCCCCTGCTTCTTCTGATCATCAAGATACTTTTGAAATTCTTTCTTTGAAACGCATACATAGGGTCCCTCATATGTTTCCCCGAGTCCCTGTGGAAGGCCAGCTACTAAGTCGCGAATCACCCGCATTTCATCGGAAATCATACCAAATGGTTCTTCTGCAGAAGATGATGGCTGGCTACCCTGGTCGGTCTGAAAAGAAGATCCCAACTTTCTCTTTTTTCTTTTGACGGCACCGCCCTCTCCTCTTTTCTTCAATGGATTATAAGCTTTCCCGAATCTATCAAGTTGTCTCCCGGATCCTCCTCAACCCCAGCAAGTTGACACATCTCAGTGATAAAAGGTGGGAACATCAGTGATTGACCATTTTGAGTTTGATACTCCCTCAGTTCATTGATGAAAACCTCACCAACATTGAGCCGAATACCATCAAGAATGGAGGCTATCATTTGAGCCCTCGTTATTGGTACATTCCGTATATTCTCTGCAGGGGAGATACAACTACATATGATGGACAGCCATATCTTTGCTTCGGAAGTGAATTCTTTGGACGTGATCCCTCTCTTTTCAGCTACCCATGGAACATCTACACTCGAGAACAATTTGGAGACCAACCACTCGCCTGAGGTACAATCTTTCACACGGAATGGGGCCATGTCATGGTCCTGTAGGTCATAGATTTTGTTCACAACTTCAGCTCCGACATTCACCATTTTTCCACGAATCTTCATGATTGTCTCTCTTAACTTGATGGCTGGAAGGCTAGAATAGAATTCTCTCACCCATTGCTCATTGTCTCTACAAGTTTGAGGGTAAAAACAGGTCCATCCCATGTCTATAAGCCTCTAATGGAACTCAGGAAGACGTTCCAGGACCTTTTCCAGCAATATATCACTTTCCGGGAGCAACTTCTTCGAAATTAACTCGGCATAGTACCGTTCCTGGCATTCCAATGACAAGAACCGGTGTTGGTCATTGTTCTCCTCCACTTCCAAAGAGTCTTCATTCGCATATTCGTCAGAGTTAGAGCTCACTTGCAGCTTATGGTACCTGTAAACAAAGTATTGGAGGGAAAACGTGGTATGGCTATGAAATATATAGAAAAACGAGTCAACTATGCCAAAAAATTATTGGAAAGTCGAAACCCACCCTTAAAATTTTATTTAGGATTTTTAGTTCAGCAGAAGCCTGCTATCTGATGTCGCAATTGCGATCATATTTTCGCAAATGCGAAGGATGCCAGACCTGACAATGTTCGCAATTGTGAGCACCTCTTCACAAATGCGAAGAGGCCATCGCAATTGCGACCTCAACGTGCCCAGCCGCCTTCTCTCACAGAACATTCCAAAGCCCTAAAAAATTTTAACAAAAGCACACTTTTAAAGAGCCCAATCAGTTTTTAAACATAAAATCATGGAATAGAATTCACACACAGCCACGAATTAAAAACTTTTCAATGATTTGGCCAAGAATCTCATTCGGGCCTTTCATCGAACACATAGTAAGCACACAAAATCACTTGTATTTTAGAAAATTCATGGGTAATCATACTTCCCCATTTTTCAAGCAAAGATATAAGCTCACACTCTCAACCAACCTCACCCAAAAATCAACACATGATTTAAGAATTTTTTAAAGCAATTTGTGTCAAAAGTTAATAACCCATTTGAAACCTAGTTGTTGAGAGCTAAAGGAGAAGAAGAAGAAGAAGAAGAAGAAGAAGAAGAAGAAGAAGAAGAAGAAGATTTTACAAATCATAAAGAGTGCAAAGATTAAGCTTTCATACCTGATGCATGAAATTAGAAGTGAAAATGGTGGAACTTGAGAGTTAGGAGAGTGAGGAAGATGAAGGTCATTTATTTTTTTGAGAGCCTCAAATTTTCTAACTTTTGTTCAGAATGAAAAAGATACCCGTTTAAGGCATCTGATGTCGCATTTGTGACCCTTTCTTCGCAATTGCGAACTTCAAAAATTTAGCAGAGGTCACAAATGCGACCCTTTCTTCGGTTTTTTGATGGGTCCTATGTTCGCAAATGCGAACACTGAGGGCTGGGTTGCAGTTGTGTTCAGCTATTGGTTTGCGCTGTCCATACCACTTTGACCTGCTCAAATCCACTCCAAAAATTCTAAAATTTGGCAGATTAGTCAAAAAGAATATATTAAGTTATTCTAAGAAAGAAAATTTCAAAAACGACTATAATTTTTGAAAACGATGGGTTGCCTCCCACCAAGCGCCGCATTTAACGTCGTGGCACGATGCGAATCAACTGTACCTCTTTTCTTGACACTTGGAAGATATGATTTGGGCACCTAATTTGGAATCAAGTTTGTGACCACGAGCGACGGGGGGAGGTAAGTAGATAATCAAGCCAAACTTCAATTTTTATGACGTCCAAATCCACTACTAAAAAGTAAATGGACACGGTCCCATGAAATATAATTTACCCAACTATGATTCGGGGTCGAATCCCACAGAGAACAATATGTAGGAGATTATGCGTGTAAGAGAATTATCACTTGTTATCCTAAGCCAAACACTTAAAAGGTGATTGTGAAAATATTATAAATAACTGCGAAAATATAAACTAACTTAAAAGGCAAGTAAAATGATCAATGGCTACAAGTATAGATGCATGGGGAATTACACTCAAGTAATGATCTAATGTATTTCACGATTTTACAAATATGAGCGAGTTTATGTTAATAAGCCTCGGATAATAATTCTATATTAGCTTCTTCCGAAGACTAACAAGACTTCCTAATTGAATTATCCCTAAAACAATCAACAGATTAAGCACATCTGAATATGGCTACAAGTAGTTCAATCATATCCCTAGGTAGAATCTATAAAGTGAGGGTTAAAACCTCAAGTTCTTGTTAATTGATCTTTCTCAACCCCAAATTATATTTTTCAAAATTAATTCGAAGTGAATGGTCGAGTCTTAGGGTTAGCTAATCCCTTTGGAAACATTAAAGAACAAGAATAATTAAACTCACTTCATAATAAATAAAAATCGTTCAATACATAAGCACAATAAGATATTTAATCCACACTTTAAGTATGAATATTTCCATAAACAAGATTCAAGTGTTGGAAAGAATACTACACACTTTGATATACAATACAAAGAAAGGAAATGAAGAAATGAGCATAAATGAGTAAGAAATTCTCAACCAAAAGCTTCAAATGTTCAAGACCCAAGTGTGAGTGCAAGAACCCTAGCTTCTAAACTTGTTTTCTCTAGTCAAGAGACTGAAAAATAAGCCCAAGATATTTTACAAATGAGCAAGGTCATGTATTAAAGAGTTTGGGATCATAGACGGTATCTCCCCCTGGCCTTTCGCCTTTGAAAGACCAGAACGGGTTAGCCTTCATTTTCCCCATTGGCAAAGTCATAAGGAATTTCTTATACTAGAGTCCCCCAGGAAATTAAGCCAATGATCGACTGTCCTTGCCCATTCTAACGGGGCATATTATTTAGTGCTAGAAGCTAACCTCCATAAGCTTACCCTTCGGGTCTCGCTTCCGGTGCAGGAGGCCCAGAACAATTGAGCTATAAATCATGTTAAAAATCCCGTTTTAGATACATGTTGATCTAGTTGCCTAACTTGCCATTTTATACTCAGTTACAACTATTGTTTGCATAATATGTCTCGGTCTTTGTTATTATTATTTGCTACGTCATATCATTATTGTTTGGGATGAATAACATGATTATGGTGAGCCCGAGAGACTAGAGAGATTAGTGACTGAGTAAGATTGAGGGTTTATTTGAGTGATATTTATGGGATCGGGTTGCACATCGCAGCAGGCTTTGTTGATTGATGCCAGGATTGGCTTATTATAGGGCTTGGGCTGGATCGGTCTCTCTGGAGTCTGCACACCCACAGTGGGTGCAATGCTAGCAATTATGACATTTGGGCTAGATCTGCCCTGATTATTTACATTGGGCTGGATCAGCCCTATTTTATTTGTGTGTGGGCTGGATCTGCCATGTTATGTGTTATGTTTTGTTGTGAAATCTGAAAGCATGTCTATGTTCTTGTTGAAAGCATGTCTAAATTCTTCACCTTCACTTGTAGAATATAAAACTCTAAGATATAATTGTCATATTTTCTGTAACTTTTCATATTACTAAATGTTGAAAGTGGACCGTAATAATTGGACTTGTCACTACGTTCAATCCAAAGGTTAGATTTGCTACTTATTGACTTAGTTGTACTCAAGCTACACCATGCACCTCGTGTGTATATCCAGGTGCTTCCGATCACGGTGGCTGCTGACTTGTAGAGCCCAAACCATCGGAGATCATCGAGGTAGTTGCTTGGCATTCACAAGACCATGACTCTCCTCCCTTATCTTTCAGATGTATTTATTCAGTATTACTTTTTAGATAGTGTAACAGACTTTGTCTTTTCGTAGATGTTCATGCACTCAGTGACACCCCGGTTTGGGGAAGAATTTATGTATTGAGTTATGATTTTTATCATGTTTTAAGAGATTTCCCTTTATTTGAACTGTTTTAGTATCTCTCAATGATTTAAAGTGTTGGAAATGTCCGAATAGTCGGCTTGACTAATACCACGATAGGCGCCATCACGACGGGTTGGTTTGGGTCGTGACAAAGGCTTACATGTCTGGTGCCTAACCGGCCTTATCCTTCTGCGAATGCGAGTCCCTTCTCTCGATTACAGTGCACAGACCCTTCGCGAGCGCGTCCATCTTCTCGCGAACCCAATGAACAAACTCACCAGTTACCCAAGTTCACTTTTGACATCGCGAGACCTCCCTTACAAACATGAACAACGAAACTAGATACAGCCATTTCAGTAGTCCAACAAGTCCAAATGAGCCGAATATGATTCGAATCACAACCGAGGACCCCGTAATCTCATCCAAACATACCAACAGGTCCTAAAACAAGACATGAACTTAGTCAAAGCCTCAAAACACATCAAACCACATCGAAAATATGAATCGCACCTCAATTCAAGCTTAATGAACTATTGAACTTCCAACTTCTAAAACCAATGCCGAAACACACCAAACCAACTCTGATTGACCTCAAATTTTGCACACAAGCCATAAATGACACATACCTATTTCAACTCTCGGAACCAAAATCTGAGCCCGACATCAACAAAGTCAACTTTCGGTCAAACTTCTCAACTTTTCAAACTTTCCAACTTTCGCCAATTTAAGCCAAAATGACCTACGGATCACCAAACCAATATTCGGACATACTCCTAAGTCCAAAATCACCATACTAAGCTATTGAAACCATCAAAACTCCATTCCGGAGTTGTTTACTCATAAGTAAATATCTGGTCAATTCTTTCAACTTAAACTTCCAATCTTGAGACTAAGTGTCCCAATTCATTCCGAACATCTCTGGAACCAAACCACCCACCCCGACAAGTCACATAACCACCATTGAACATAAAATAAGAAATAAATAGGTAATCTGGTCTACAATACTTAAAACGGCCAACAGGATCCTTACAATGATGCTTAAAATAAATTTTACATAATTCGATAATTTTAATATACAAATTAGTAATATTTATTATCTTTGGATAAATAAATAAAACTAACGGTACATTTAAATTATCGACTTAATTTTCAATAATTATAAGAACAAATGATCAACCTTTGTCCGATCCATAAATGTCTCATAATCGAGAACTTTAGTTTACCCAATATTTATTATGTCTTTGATAAGCATCACAATTTCTGGGCAAAATATTGAGATAGGCTTAACCATTACTTTGGAATTAAGTATTCATAATGATTCGATCACTTTGGTGATTAATGAACCTCACGTTTTTAATTCGAATTAAATTTTGAAAACGGTATTCTTCCGAATATAATTCATAAATTTGGATTTAACTTGACTCTGCTTAACTAGAAGGGCTGTCATAATTTGCACTACTGTGTCAACAAGTATTTCCAGTAAAAGAAGTTCCAATGATGTTTAATCTTACGGTTATCAATCATACTAAAAATGATGCAATAAGCACGTGTAATCACCATTGGACAAAATAAGCAAATCCCATAATCTGGTTATTCATAAGAAACCATAGAAACAATATGCATACCTTTTAAAATTAGTAAATCAATTTCATAAAAATAAGTAAAAAAGCAAACATATGGATATTGAATTTATATATTTGATAATATACTTCACATGCAGGGGCGGAGCTACGTATGAATTACGGGTTCAAATGAACCCAGTAGCTTTTGTTTGGATTCTATATTTGTATTAAAATTTCATTAAATATGTATAACTATTCAATCGTGAACCCAATAACTAAACGAGCTATGGATTCGATGGCCAATTTAGAACCCATAAACTTTACATTATAGCTCCGCCTTTGCTCACATGGATTCAACTTTAAAAGCATTCTGAAGCAAATCAAGCCCATATAACAAAGAATTCACATACAAGTGTCAGTTTAAGTCCTTTTAAAGAATTCATTTACATGACAACATGGAGAGTATTTCATCCTTTTACTTGCAGAATTCACTGCGCCAGCAGGACCATGTAATAAGATGAAAATCAAATATACTATTGGTCATCAACACATAAAATCAATTTACATCTTCTTCGTTGTTACTATTGACAATAATTGTGAAATTTCTTAAACACATAATTAGGGTTGACAAAATTGTGGAAACGTTAATTTTAACGAAAAATCATTAGTTCCTAAACTTGTGCTCTTGACATCACCTGTAAGGGTTTTTCATGTTTTAGATTGTGGTTCATAAGCAATATATGTAAAATCTTATCAAATATATAGAACCATGGAACTTATGATTTTCACATAAAATGCATAAATCAAGAAACATACCCGATTCCATTGATAATTCGCAGCGGAATTGTATGACATTGACTTGTGATTAAGAAAGTTCTTTCTCGCTCTTTTCTTTCTGCTTTCTTTTAGAACAACAACGATGGAATATGTTATTCTTTGCCTTTAACGTGGGCCATATTTTACAATAGGTTCTTTTAGAGATCCCAACAGAAAATTCTTTTGATATCAGAATGTGTAGTACTTACACCTAGAAACAGTCATGTCTATAAACAAAAAAGGAGGTTGGTAAAACTTATATACAAATCAATCTTGTAGGGAAACAGTAAAAACATACAAGATTTTTTTCTTTAGCTCTTGGATGAACTTGGAAGTTTATACGCATTTTTAGGATGGAGAAATTCAGTAAGTCTTGTGCTTCTTCAAACCAAATATAAATACTTGTCAAAGTCAGATAGGTACTGTGCTAAGGAAGTAGTCTGAGCTGTTGTTGAAATAGGATTTTCATTAGGAACAGGTCTAATGATTGTTCGAGGAGATGTTGGTGGAGATGCAAAAAGCATAGAGGTTTCTAGGACTTGACGACTTATACTTTCTTGATGAAGCAATAGTCTTTGTGCTCGTACTGCTATCATGTATAAACCAGCCGCCAAGAAAACTGTCAGTAGGCCAAAAACTCCAGCAGCTGAGAATAATCCTTGTCCGACTACTAAACAACTTTCCTTTGCTATTTCCCAGTTTTTTAGATGTCCAGACTCCACACTTAGCCCTATTAGTAACAATATCTCCGCAACAGCAAAAGAAACCCTGTTATAAGATTGAAATACTATATACACATTAATGAAGTATAAAAACATTAGTTTAACAAAAGCTAGATTTGTACTGAAATATAACTTTGGCCAGGTGAGGATTTATGGGGTAAATATGATCTTTAACTCTTCAAAATTCTGCTATCAAACTTTTCCTCATTTACCTACACGATTAATCTCAAAACCCACTGTCTTTAGTGATGCAGCTTCAAACATACATATTCTCATATAACTTATACGTATGACATTTTTATGGAAATAAGTTATGGTATAACATGTCATCGATCATTTTGAGATGATTAGAAAAGAAAGGTGACATTATACATACCATGTGGAAACAAAGAAGAATCCAGCTTGCCAAACAAGAGTGTTGACAGATTGAGAATGAGGATCCCAATAAAGTATATGAGGAGGAGTTGCTTTGCTTACAACAATCAACAAGTATGTGTGCTCAATCACCATGGCAATAGCCAGAGCCAAAAATGCAGCAGAAGCACACAGTAGAGGTGTTTTCCCACTACCACTATATGTGCATTCATTTGTCCCTCCTCCTTTCCCACTCAATATCACCTACAATAAGTATTGTTCAATTCCTATATGCAACCATTCAATGTTCTAAAATGGGCAAGATGTTTCAACTAGAATTAACTTCTTTGGGTTTGGTGACTACTCATCTCAGATTTAGCCTTCTTTCATGAACCTTTCCCGGTTTTCAACAAAAATTGTGGTACATCTTTTTGAGAGAAATTATATAGCATATAATTTAACTTCTACAAATTGACACTATAAAATATTTTTTTACAAAAGTCAGGTCACCTAAAAGATAATTATAGGTAATTGTTCATAAAATGTACTCTAGTAATTTGGAACATAAAGTAAGCTAAATGTTGCAATAAGTTAAAACACATTGATAGTATATAATTTTCTTACACTGTCAGTGTATATAAAGTAAATACGCAAAAAGAGAACTTACCTGAGAACGCGTGGCTTCGGCAACGAGGGAGAGAATGAAGCAGAGGAGGCCAAGAAGTATTGACAAGACCATAAGAAATGCACCCATTTTGCTACCTAAATTGGTACTAGGGCGACTTGGTGCAAGATCTGCATGAGTCACAGCCATTCCAGCAACAACAGGGACGATCAATTTGGTCAAGTTCAACACTAATGGGTGGTACAGAAGACAAAAAATAAAGATTGTACTCTTTCGAATTAGCCATAAGAGAATAAGTTTTAGAATTGCTTGGAACAAAGGTTGCTTAAAGGCCAAATATTCCTTTTTTTTCTTGAACTTTCCATGTAAGTTTTCACACACAAGGTTGTCATTATTGAAAGCTTTTTAAGTTTGAACCTTAATCTAAACCCAAAAAGGTACTAGCTACTTTATTCAGATTAGCAACTAAAGCTATACCCAGAAAATATAATTTAGATCAATGCGTTACTATGCTTTTGGAAAATTAAACCTTTTATTATGATCCAAAAAGGGAAAGAACGTATTAGAGAAAAGAAGCTTTGTTTCAAATTGATCTTCTGAAATATTAATGCATGGCTTTTCGACAGATTATTTGATTGATTTAGCAATTGAGTATTTTATACAATAAAGAACTTAAAGTGGAGGAATCTATTGACTTAAGTACTACTGCAAATTCTTGAATGACCTTACACCATTTGCCGACCCAGATGTTTGTATAAAATAGCACGAGGCAGGCATCTTATTTTCTTTACCAACTTTTGCACTCAACGAATAATATTTATGTGGGCATTAGTTCTTGTCTTAGTGCATTGTAGGCATATAAATTTATTGAGTTTAAATTCAATAAACTAATATGGACCATATTTAAATATATTAGTCAAAATGAATATTATGGGCTAATATAATTGAATTAAGGGTATAAGTCCAATATATATGGATTAAATAAATATGTCTTAATCCATTGGGCTAGCCCATTTAGTTGGGCTACAAATGATGAGCCTACTTCATTAAGCCCAAGATTTCATCTTCTTAGATGCCCAAATTGATGCCCACATGTCAAATGACGTGGCACGCCAAGTCAAACGGAAGAGCCAACGGGATCATGCCACGTGTCAAAATGATAAGGCATGCCAAGTCACATTAAAAGGCCAATGAAATCGCGCCACGTGTGCAAGTGACATGTTCTGGCCAATCAAATGCGGCCTTGTCACACTTCAATTTGATTGGTCGGAAAGAGTTTGTTCTTATCATAACTCTTCCCTCCCACAACTATAAATAGGGGTCTTCATAACCCAGAAAAAGGGACCAGAAGTTATAATAAGAAGCAAGAGGGAGCTCGCAGATCAAACGTTGCGGATTTCTCTAAAAGCTACAAGCATTCAAGTGTTCTAAGGATTAAAAGATCAAGATGAAGATTCAAGAACAAGCTGCAAGCCCTTAGATTAAAAATACGTCACGATCAAGATTAGGCCTCAAACACTTGGATTAAAATAAAATAAAACTCAAAGATTAAGCTCAAAAACTCTTTTTATTTACCGTTGAAAAGTAGAATCAGATGATTCATATAGATTGTAACACTCAAACATTTGAAATAAAATACTACGATTGTTGCGATATTTTTCGGTCTTGATCATATTTTCTCGACGCAATTTATTGTCTACAAATTCTGGCACACCCAGTGGGACAATCTCTACCTCTCATCTCAACTTTTCAATCACCAAAGTTCAAGAACAACGAAATGGCTTCAAAAAAAAAATCAACTCCAGTTCAACTTCACCGAAGGCTGCCAATTCCAAGTTCTATGCTGATGTGGAAAGCATACTCGAAGTTACCTTTGGAAGCTTTGGACATTTTATAAGGAGCAAAGCAATCTCAGGACAACAAGCACCCCATGTGCCATCTGCATCTACCCCTATTTTCGAATCTTCATTCTCAAAAGGATCAAGATCTTCCACAAATGCACCTGAAGGAGGAAGCGAAGTTGCTGAAAAGATCAAGAAAACTCTTGCTCTACTTGACCTCTCTGGATCCAAGCACTCTGTTGTGAAGGAAGATGATGATGCTTCAAGTGATGGATCCTACCCACTTACACCACATAGTGTGAGCCAATCAAGGATCAATCTGTGTGAAAATCCATGCTACTCTACATCGTCCATGACAATCATGCAAGCCATGGTGACAAAAACTTCATCTATAGAGGAGCAGTTGGAAAACTTGACGGAAGCAATCGTTGGCTTGACCAAGTGCATGCAAAATCAAGATGCTAGAATCGACAAGATAATAGATAGGGTGGGAATCTTGATGGAAGAAGAATCCACCCATGCACCTGGAAAACTCCCAAAAGTTCAAGAGATTGATCCTCCCCCACGACAAGTTGCATCCACTAAGGAAATTCCAGCCTCTTCGGAAGGGATGATTCAAATCGATCAACTGAAGGAGGTCATCGAATGAACTATTAAAATCAAGTACGAAGTTGCTACCAAGTCTTCCCTTACATACGCAAAGCCGTACACTACAAGAATCGATATGTTGAAAATGCCTGCTGGCTATTAACCTCCAAAGTTTTAACAGTTTGATGGTAAAGGCAATCCAAAGAAACATGTGGCGCACTTCGTTGAGACATGCAACAACACTGGGACTTATGGAGATTATCTCGTCAAACAGTTTGTCCGCTCGCTAAAAGGAAATGCTTTTGATTGGTATACAGACCTTGAGGCAGGATCTATTGATAGCTGGGATCAACTAGAACAAGAGTTCCTCAATCACTTTTATAGCACAAGGCGTACTGTGAGCATGGTGGAACTCACAAATACTCATCAACGGAAGAGTGAACCAGTTATCAACTTTATCAATTGTTGGAGGAATGCAAGCCTCGACTGTAAAGACAGGCTTAGTGAAGCTTCTGGCATAGAGATGTGCATCCAAGGTATGCATTGGGTATTGCGCTACATCTTGCAAGGTATCAAGCCTAGCACATTTGAAGAACTTGCAACTCGTTCCCATGACATGGAATTGAGCATGGCCTCTGCTGGAAATGAAAGGCTGCCCATCTATGAACCTCGCAAAGGGAACGACAAGCAAGAAGTCAGAAAAGAGCAAGTTTGTACCAAGATCTGAAAATAAAGAAGCTATGAATGTCAACACATCACCTGTGAAGTTCATGACAAAGGTGAGCAAGAAGAAGATTATGAAATCCACTTCGTTTCAAGATAAGCCAAGAGAAAGAGTACCCATTTCTGGATTCTCGTGTGTTAGCTATTTTTGAAGAACTCCTCGAATTAAATCTCATTGAGCTTCCGGAGATGAAGCGACCAAATGAAGCTGAGAAAATCGATGACCCAAATTACTGCAAATATCATCGACTTGTGAGCCATCCTCTAGAGAAGTGCTTTGTCTTCAAGGACAAAGTTATGGACTTGGCTCATGAAAAGAAGATCGTGCTTGAAGATGAGAAAGCAAGTGCAAACCAAGTCTCTATCATATTTGGCTCATTCAATCCAGATGAATTATGTAGTTCTAAAGAAAGTAAAGATGAAGAATTACTGGAGAACTACAAAGTTGAAGATGGTCAACCTGAGGACGATGAAGGTTGGACGTTGGTGACTCGTAGTAGGCTCCACAAAAGGAGCCCACGAAAAAGATCAATGGAACAACCAACAAGGAAAATAATGGTGAAAAGGCCTAGGAGATGGAATCCAGTTAAGCATGAAAATAAAGCGAAAGTGGAGGAGCATCACCCTCAAAAGCCATGACATCCGGTAACCTTGGAGGAGTTTTTACCAAGTTGGTTTCGCACGAAGATTTCCCATGGGAGTATTGATGCCTCTTGTTGCCATGCTGACGAAGGAAAAGAAAAGAGTGATGACCTACCGTTGGCACAATCCTCGGAAAAGCTTATAGAGTCCACTCCTCAAGAAGTTAATGCTTGTGAGGAAAAAGTCACGTTCACAAATGACAACCTTCTGCTAGGTGACACTCCTCATAACCACCCACTATGCCTTGTTGGCTATATGCGTGATGAAAGGGTAAATTGAATTTTCGTTGATGGAGGATCCTCGGTGAACATTTTGCC
This sequence comes from Nicotiana knightiana, assembly GCA_005239525.1. Lineage (NCBI taxonomy): Eukaryota > Viridiplantae > Streptophyta > Magnoliopsida > Solanales > Solanaceae > Nicotiana > Nicotiana knightiana. The sequence continues at coordinate 11,083 of MDKJ01198751.1, read as the reverse complement.
AATTCTCACAATGAAAGAACTTGGTACCATGAACGAACTCTCAGAAAGTCGTGTGATGATCTAAGGATTCAACCAAAGGGGGAAAAGAGCCATAGGCGCGATCAGGCTAGGAATCACTATTGAAGATATGCAATCAAGTTCATGGATGCATGTGATCGATGCGAAGACTTCATACAATGTTTTTCTTGGAAGGCCTTGGATACATAAGAATAAAGTAGTTCCATCTACCTACCATCAATGTTTAAAATACTACGAGGGTGAAGTCGAGAAGAATATAGTTGCTGATGATGAGCCATTCACTGAGGCAGAGTCACACTTCGCCGATGCAAAGTTCTACTTGAAGAACCGCATTGTGAAGGAGCTAAAAGTTGATGATGGCATGAAAAGAAAGAATGACGAGCCCATAACCAAAAGAGCTGAGGTGACTATTGGTAAAGCCAAAACCGTTACTAACGAGGTACAACCCAACGTGAATAAATCTCATAGAGGGGATATTGCTATATTATGGCTAGAAAGTAAGTCCTAAGCTCCAATATGTCCCCAAACCAACACTCTAATGCATGGTGTAGTAGACTAATTTCAATTAAAATGGTATTGATTCTTTATTCTTTATGATTAACCGTTTAATGCAACATTCATAGGAAGTGTCCTAAGTAGAAGTAAAACTCCAAAAATAAATTTTAGGGACATATATAATGCTCCCATATATTCTCTGGTGAAGAAAATACTCTTAAAAATTGAGAATGCACCTGATGGATAAACAAGGATGAATTAGGTAAATGGGGAAAATGAATGATATGCAATTTTTTTAGTAATTTATGGTTGAAAACTCTCCTTTCCTGCTTTTGTTTGCAATAACAAACTCATCTGAGATCCAGACAGTGAAAGAAAGAATATTTACATTTTGTTTTATCAATACATAAGGAAATGCTGAAGTACTTAGTACGTTCACTTTTTTAGTGTATGTTTGACCTTATTATCTTAAAATTTCTGTATGATCAATTTAATATATTCCTTCTTAATTTTATGTTTTCTATTTTTAAAAGGGAGGCTTGACGTAATTGGTAAAGTTGTTGCCATATAACCAGGAGGTCACTAGTTCAAGCCATGAAAACAGTCTCTCGCAGAATTGCAGGGTAAGCATATGTACAATAGACCATTGTGATCCGGCCTTTCCCTGAACCCCGCGCATAACGGAAGCTTAGTACACCTGGCTACCTATCGGTGGAAATTGTCGCATTCCATCTTTGCTTGTTTAGTCATCTAATATTCACAAAAGCCATAATTTTGATGGTTCAGTAAATTGTATTTTTCATTGTATTCAGGTTTTAGATGTTCAGTAGAACTTAATTCATTTATTTCACTCGTACACCTAAATAGAAATTTCAATTCAAATTTCTTATTTTAACAGTTGAATATGCGGGTGGGAAAAGGGACTTTAAGGCAGATGCCGGGCTAGCGCATGGAAGTGTAAATCACAGCCAAAAGATTTTTTTTAAAATGGTTCTAATAGCTTGCCTTAAAGCCATTCAACAAAAATGCTACTATCCACCAGGAAATTCAACCTACACGAGTGACAATGGTAATTGATGAGAAGTCTCCAGCCAAACATGGCCAATTACAACCTTATCTACTAGCTCCTCCTATGAACTTGAGGGCAGTTGCAACTGTTCTATTGCTGGAAATGTTGTTGGGAATTTTGTGATTTTTTTTATTGCTGGATTTACTCTAATAATTTGATTTGCTGTTTTTGCTATCCAATGCAGTGAAAGTACTGTCAGGGTCATTAGTAAAGCAAAAAATAATAATATCTATTTGATATGACCTGGAGCTTTTCCATGTACATGAGAAAATCTTGAGAAATAATAGCGTTGATGTGTTCATATGTAGCAACTAGATTAGATTCCCCATCTATCGGGATGTTAATTTTAGTTCGGTAAGGCGTTCTTGGCTGTTCATTTCAGCGTTGTGAAATCTTCACTCTTTTAGATGGCAAATGTGGACTCTGTTGAATGGAAAATGTGATAATGGAATTGAGGCAGGGTGTGTTTGAATGAGAAAGACATGTCGACATCTCATTTGTGCATGCATTTGTACTTCTTTTTGTGCTAAATCATACTATCCAAATTGTTAATTTCAAGGACTGAATTTCAAGAGTCTTACATCTTCCATGGCACGCTAACATCTTCATGTTGGGCCCGTGCACAACAGGGTTAACGATATATAGTATCTTAATACATTATAGAATAATTTTCATAAAGCACTATAATTTAGACCCTAGTGGCTATAATTTGCCTAATTATCCTTTTTAGCTACTGTTTAATTGTTATCACTTGTATTCAGACGCTCAAATGAATACATATTGTGTCAACTGTATTTGTTTGAACAACAAATACAACCTATCTCAATTGTATTCATTCATGCAATTATATTTATCCGCCCATGAAATACAACCTGTATCAATTGTATTTATCCGCCCAAGGAATACAACCTGTATCAATTGTATTTATCCGCCCAAGAAATACAACCAACGGGAAATACATGTGTGTATATAAACAAAACAATGTGTATCGACTTGTATACAAAGGTGTATACAAAGGATACAATCTGTATCGACTTTATTCTTTCGCGCAACGAATACAATCAACGCGAAATATAGAAATACACAAAAATAAAATACTCTTGTTAGGAGTCGAACTCAAGACCTCTGCTTACTAAGCAAACACTCAAACCAACTGAGCTACGAGAGCTTGTTGCTATCTTGTTTCAATTTAAAATAATTAATCTCTTATTTTATAGATTTGCTATAAAATTCAAATGTTGTCCGTGAATGGTAAATTTGCTGAAAGCATAACTATAAATGATAAATATGATGTATATGTTTAGTGTATCTACAACGACCCAATCGGTCATTTTGACCATTTGCATTCAGTTTGGTGGTTTGAGGTCATGTATAGCTTCATATCATTACGACTTGCAAGTATGGTCGGTTTTGACTTTGATTTGTTCGAAATTGATTTGGAAGAGTTATTCTTAAATAGGAAGTTTTAAGTTGGAAGAGTTGACCAAGTTTTATTGTTTGTATTTTACCTCTGATCAGATTTTTTATGATATCGTTAGGCCCAGATTGTAATAATGGACTTAGGCATGTGGCCGGATTTGGATTTAGATATTTCTAAAAGGTTTGGGCGCTAACTGGCGAAAGTTGGCAATTTGAAGGTTTGGAAAGTTCATAGGTTTGACCTGAAGTTGACTTCGATGTTATTTGGTTCGGATTATAGCTTCGGGTGTTGTAATGGGTTCGTTATGGCATTTGTAACTTGTGTGCAAAATTTGAGATGATTTCAAGCTGTTTAGACGTGTTCGGCGTAAGTTTGGAATTTGGAAATTTGAAATAGCTTATTAATCTTGAATTGACGTGATTCATTATTTTTATGTTATTATGTGTGATATGAGGCTTCGAGTAGGTCCGTGTTATATTTTGGGACAATGGACAGGGTCTCGAGGGGCCCGGGTGAGTATCAGACATGTTTTGGTCCATGCTGGTTATTGTTGGTTTCTGCTGATTTCTGATGCTTCAGTTGTTCTTGGCGAACGCGAAGATGAGACGATGATCGCGTAGTGTTCTAGGAGCTGGTCTTCTTCGTGTTCGAGCTATAGGGATCGCGTTTGCAATAGTTGAGGCTTTAGGCCTTCACGTTTGCGTTTAGGACTACGCGTTCGCACTGGTGTGTCTGCATTCACGAGGGGCAGTGCAGATGTGAATCGTGATCACGAGCGTGGCGCTGCGTTTGCATAGGGTGTCTTTCAAGCAGATCCTTTTGTGCTTCGTGATCGCGAAGCTGGTCATGCGATCGTGAAAGGTTTACCTGGGCAGTGTTATAAAGTATCCTATTTTCGGAGTTCGGGTTATTTTGTCATATTTTGAGTTGGGGAGCTCGGATTTGGGCGATTTGGGAGAGAAGTTTTACCACATGGACTGGGGTGAGTATTTTTGGATCGGATTTGATTATTTTACATGATTTCATCTTCGATTTTGGCATTTTGATTATTAATCTAAAAAAGAAATTGAGAGTTTTTGTCTAAACTTTTCTAAAGTGAATAATTGTGTATAAAACATCGGTTAAGAGTTGGATTTGAGTTAAATTAGTATGGTTGGAGTCGTATTTGAATTGCTTAGCGAAATTTTTGAGTTTTATCGGGTTCCGAGGAACGAACCCAGGGTTGACATTTTGGTTGACTCTGAGTATTTGATTAATGATTTGACTTTTATCGTTTGAGTTTGTTTCCTATGATATTATTTGATGTTTTTGAGTTACTTTGGCTATTTTCTAGCCATTCGGAGGTCGATTCATGAGGGATGGCGTTTCTAGAGTATTGCTTTGGCTTGCTCGATATTGATTTGATTTTTCGAGGCAAGTAACATATCTAAACTTGGAATTGAGGGTATTTATCCCTTAAAAATATGATACTCGAGGTCTGATGGGGGTGATGGACATGCTAGGTGACGGGCATGTGTAAGTGCACCGGGGTATTCATGATCCGGATAGTTCTTAGGCTATTATATTTTTTGTTTTTCTATCATACTTCTTTAATATCATGATTTCTCCACTTGTATGACTACGTGATTTATCATTTATGCTAGAAATCATGTCTATGTTATCTTTTTAATTATTTGAGATATGATAAGGCTATTTATGTCATATTGAGCTATTTTCCATAGCCGTATTCATATTATTCAGTCATGATAGTTTTATTCGCGTGCTATATCTCTGTTTCCGTGTTTTTTTCTTGATATTCTATCTCACATGTTATTAGTGTCCTTGTACGTGATACGAGTTTGAGCTGAATTTGTGGCACTATATGATATTCCGTGTTGTGTAATTTGATTATGTTCTGAGGGATGTTGGTGTTTGCAATAAATTTGTGCAGAAAAATAAAACTGCAATAAAAAACAACTATAAAGAAAAAGAATTTTATTGATAAACATTGCAGGTTATAACTCTGTTTATCCGTTGATTCTTTCCTCTGGTTCATTATCCATAATTGGAGTGCCATAGCGGCATATTTCTTGAACATAGGATGATATGCATATCCTTGATTTATTTGATGATCAAGAAGTATGTAGCAACACTCCATTTGGATCTTAAATATTTTTAGAACATTGAGCAAGACATATTTGACATGTCTTGATCTCTTAATAAATATTCCAAGAGTTTTATGGAATTTCAAAGATCGTACATTTGATCTCTTTGTGCATATTCCGAGAGTTTATGGAATTACTTATATCCTCTTTGAAGGACATATTAGCCTTATTTATAAGCATGGATTAGGGTTTGGGTAGGTATCCACCAAATAACCCTAATAGACTCCTAATATTTCAAGAGTCGTCTTGAATTTAGTATTTATCTTGATCTGTTAAAATTTTGGTGTCTACAAATGCCCCCTACATCAAGGTTTGTTGAGGTGTAGGCTTGCTGAAACTTAAAGACGAGACTTGAAGTACCCGATCATCACAATATATAGTCTTGAAACTTGTAATTTTCGATTCGCAAGAGGAAGAGATGAAGGGAAGAACTGGTCCCACTGAGCATGCCAATTTGTTTGCAATAAATTATTTGTGATACAAAAATAAATTGCAATCACAATATAAACATGAAGAAACATAATTTTATTGATAAAATGATGCGGGTACAATTTTGTGTATCCATTGATTCTTCCCTCTGATTATTAATCTGTAATTCGAGGCCATAGCGGTGTATTTTTTGAACATGGGATGATATGCATCTCCTAGATGTATTTGATGATCAAGAAACATTTGGCAGCACTCAATTTGGATCTTGAATGTTGCTAGAACTTTGAGAAAGACATATTTGACATGTCTTTGATCTCTTAATGAATATTCCAAGAGTTTTATGGAATTTCAAAGATCATACATTTGATCTCTTTGTGCATATTCTGATAGTTTATGGAATTGCTCAGATCCTCTTTGAAGGACATATTCAGCCTTATTTATAGGCATGTATTAGGGTTGGGTGGAGTAGCCACCAAGTAAACCTAATAGAGTCCTAATATTTCAAGAGTTGTCTTGAAGTTAGGATTTATCCTGATCTGTTAAAATTTCAGTGTCTACAGTTGGCATATGAAAACTTGAGTGGATTGATGACTGATGTGGGTCATAGAGCTGTGTTTTGAGTGATAATTTGGATCGGGTTGATCGCCACAACGGATTGTTATTTGGATCGGGTTGCATGCCGCTACGAATTGTTTATTTGGATCGGGTTGCATGCCGCTACGAATTGTTATTTGGATCGGGTTGCATGACACAACAAATTGTTATTTGGATCGGTTTGCACGCTGCAATAGGCCATATTAGATATTGATTAATGCTTCATCCATGATTCGCCTCTCCGGAGTATGATATTACAGTGTGCGCATGCACATTGATATAAACGTGATTTATTGAGGAGATTTTGAGCTAGGCACCCGTACAATGTAGAGTGATTGTGTGTGTGATGGTGAAGGGCATTTGAGCTAGGCACCTTGAGTGTGCTAGAATGTTTTCTCTGTGATATTATTGACTTGTCATATATATTTGACATGTAGGCATATAGATGTATTTTTCTCAAGCTAGATGGCAACATTGTGTCATTGACTTGATATATATACTTGACATGTAGGCATGGGGATGTATTTCGTCATGCTGACTAGTAAATCCAAAGCCTTAGCTGTTGTTGAAAATTTGTAAAAACCACAGTTCTCTGATAAACTTATATTTCAGTGATTTCTGTGTGAGATTTGGGATTTTAAATGTTATACTTGAAAGGAACGTATAATTTCCCATATTTGTGAATGAACTAATCATGATATCTTCTATATTTACTATTACTGGCATTTTCACATCTCAAGTTGTTATCTTCTATATTTACTATTACTGGCATTTTCATATCTCAAGTTGTTATTTATTATTGATCTTGGACACTGACCATATTCTGAGCTCGTCATTGCTTTCAACCTGAGGTTAGGTTTGTTACTTATTGAGTACATGACATCGTTTATACTCATACTACACTTATGCACCTTGCGTCCAGATCTTGAGCTGATACTGTTGTGTATGACGGAAGCTGGCATTGAAGATGTACTTGCTTTACGGATATAGCTACCACTTATCTTGGGCAGTTTTTAGAGATTGCATTCTGTTTTATGTATATTTCAGACAGATGTTGTAATTATTTTCATACCAGCTTTGTAAATTTAAGTCTTAGCGGCTCATGATTTGTACTACCAATCCTTGAGATTTTATTTAGAAGCTCAATTATTTTATTTATTGACTCCTATTATTCTCATTTGTGTTGTGTTGACTGTTATATAGATTACCTAGCATGTTGGGTTAGGTGTCATCACGACTAGATAGATGGTGTCATCACGACTAGATAGATGGTGTCATCACGACTAGATAGATTTTAGATTGTGACAAGTTGGTATCAGAGCCCTAGGTTCATAGGTTTTACGAGTCATGTGAAATTGTCTAGTAGATCCTTGCAGATCGGTATAATGACGTTCATACTTATCTCCGAGAGGCTACATGGCAAGCAGGAAAATTTCCCATCTTTCTTTCCTTCCTTATCATCTGATATTGATTCATCTTGAATCGTTTCCCTTTTAATTCCTTGTACTCACTTGTATGTTACGTTGATCACTCGCTATCAGTTGTACGCTATCGTATTGTGATGTCATGGATGAGGTGCGAGATGTGCTCTCTGTGTTGTGGAGTTAGGCCAGTTTGGAGGACTTGAGGCTAGGTTCAGACCGCAACTTGGGCTCGGTGGTTTTAGTTGTATGAGATGTGCTTACTGACGCATGTGTCTGGTAGTATCCTTAGGAGTGATATTGATGGCTTGGTGAGTTGGTTGGATAGCTATATGATGAGTATTATGTGTGATTGAGAACTTGAATTAGATGATCTGGATGTGACGAGAAGAATTTGCTTGGGATGTGAAAAAGAGGAGTGCTTGGTTTATGTTTCCATGTGACGGTCTCGAGTTATGAGTGTGTTAAGGGATCTTTAATGTTGTTCAAGTGTGGGGTGAAGTAGATTCTTATGTCTTTTGACGAGTTTAGACTCGGGAAGATTGAGTGATTACATTATGGTTGTGGCCATGATAGGGCATAGGGAGATGCCAGTTTGAGGCTAAACAAGTGGGTTATCACATGCAGGGTAGTCGACAGATGTGTGATCCTTATAATGTTTCAGTGGAGAGTTTTTTTCTATCAGTGGGTTATATGTGTTATAATCTGAGTTTGGATCGCTTGAGGAAGTTGGTTTGATTATCACAGGGATGAATGTGTATTTAGTAGATGATTTGAGGTACCCTATGATTAGCGCTACATAATTTCGTGAAGGATTTGGCTGAATTACGGTATGAGATCATGGTAGTTATGGAGTAAACGTATTCTGGGTTAGGAGATGTTATGTTTTGTGGCTTCGAGTCAAGTGGAGGGGTATGCTTCGGCAATTAGATTGCATGGTTATGTTTTATATTAGTTTAGTCTGAGGCATACTTGTGGATCGGTTATGACTTGAAGAGGTTGATTTCGAGGATGACTCGAGTAAGGAAATTTCTCGATGCATGATGTATTACACTTTATGTATATATGTAAATCTTGGAGCGATTCGGGTTTGTTATTTGTTGTGGATGTGATGTGCAAGGAGAAGGGATTCACTTGGTTGTGTAGAAGTGGGGTTACTTATTTAGATATTTGTGTGTTAATGGAGCATAAGTTGTTCAGCTCGTATCGGCAGTGCACTGGAGATTAGAGCAGAGTGGATGAATCTTGAGACGGTTCTAGACTTATGTGTGGTATTGGAGGATTATTCCCAGATTTCGTATATGGCTAAGATCTGAGATTTTTATTGGATAGTGTCTACACCTACAGTATTTATGCATCGTTATGGATTCTATATTTTGTATCAGATATATTAGAAGGAAACAACTTTAGATTCGCAGAAGGTCTCTTCAGAGTGGCATTTCGGTTGCGGTACTATTGGGTGCTTAAGAGGTTATACATCGGCTTATGGGCCTTAAAATGACATGGCTTCATGCTAGGATCTCTTATGGTGAGCTTTGGGTTAAGGTTCATAGTGTACTAGTGATGCGAGGCTAGAATTCATAGTTTAACATGTTACATACCTTACATTTATGTGCGTTAACGATAAAAATACACTTTTTATGTTCTTAATGGAGTTTATTTCATGTGTAGGTGAATTGGAGATGGAAACCGAGCTAAAGGGATGCAAATACGTCGAAAATACGCTTTAGGGGCCAAACGCCCCTAAAGCCAGGCAGCCCCTGGCGTTAAGGGGGCGTTTGGCCCCTAAAGCCAGGCATCCCCTGGCGTTAGGGGGGCGTTAGAGCCCAAACACCAGGCCTGCCCTGGCCTTAAGGGGGCGTTTGAGCCCAAACGCCCGGGTCCTGTCGTTCGGTCAATTCCGAGTTTTGACGAGTTTAAGTGTTTCCCGGTTGAAATAGAAGTCTCCTACACGTTTAGGGTTTGTCCTAAACATATAAATAGACCCCTAAAACACAACTTGAAGAGGACTTGAAGAAGATTCGAAGGATTCTAAGAGAGGAAACCATTGAAGTGACAAAACATTGATTTTCATCTTTTATTCATTACTTTGTAGTTCAATTATGCAATTTATTTTGGGTTTGATTCTTATGAACATGTCTAGCTAACTTCTTTAATCTAGGGTTTTGGTAGAACCCGTTGGGGATAAACTTATTGTGTTATTAATATAGTTTTGATTGGTTGATTTATCTCTATTTGTTCAACTACGTTCTTGTTGTAGTTGATTGAAAGGGCCCTCAATTAGCTGTTCCTATTTATTATGTATCTACTTGAGAGAGAGTGCATATTTAGGTAGTTGTTTGAACAACATCACTCCCGGAGTATAGACGAAAGTCATAACCGAGGGTTTAGAGGTTGGATTAGAGATAACGATACCTCGGGTGCAATCTAAAGTGAACTGTATTGCAATCTAGCTAGCGTAACTTGAGAGAGTGCGTCTAGTAAATTATCATAATTACTTGAGAGAGATTTATGGTAGATAGAGTGTTCATGATTGATAGAGACAACTAATCAAACTATAAGAAGTATCCGAGAAGGAAGTTCACCGACGGGGGAAACCATAACCTTAGACCTTTATCATAATTGTTTACAACACATTGTTAGTAATTGTTAGTTATTATTATTGTCAGTAGAATTAGTAAAACATCACCAATTTATATTAAAAAGTCTTGAGAGAATTGATTGAGTAAAAGTTGCGTATTCTAAAGACTTGATTGGTACGTAAATTCCCTGTGGGATCGACTCTGGGCATAATACCCCGAATTATATTTGTAACGCCCGTTTAGTCTTTTATTAGACATAGTTAAGCGTGATCAAATTTTGGCGCCATTGCGGGGGAATTAACGGTATTATCAATTGAGTTGGAAGAAATACAAAATTCTGAAATATAGTCAATTGTCTTCAAATTTTCGTTTTCACATTGAAAGTTTAACGTTTGCTAACAAGTTGCAGGTGCATGCCTAAAAACTCATCGAGGACTGGTGAAGTAACTGAAGCCTTATCAGACCCCGAGAAAGTTTTCAAGGCCATAAACCAGACTAACTGGAAAAGAAAACATCAACCACAAATTGAACAAATTGAAACCGACATTGAAGATGCATATAACCGAAACAATCATGGGGATGATGTGGTAGACCTAGTCGCTCAAATAGGGGCAGAGGCTCCTTTATATGACTGGGCACAACCCACAACTGAGAATTTGGCCACGGCAATACTGGTCCCTCCCATACAGGCCGAGTCCTTTCAGATAACAAATAATATGCTGCACCTATTGCAGAACAAAGGACTATTCTCAGGGTCATACATTAAAGACCCCCAGCAGCACTTGAAAAACTTCTTGTCAATCTGCAAAACGCAGAGGCAGCCTAACGTCACTCAAGAGGCAATAAACCTGTTGTTGTTTCCATTCTCAGTGACTGGTGCTGCCCAAACTTGGCTAAACTCACTCCCCATC
>ML432079.1:22409-79221 GCA_005239525.1 Nicotiana knightiana | reverse complement strand
TTTATTTCCCTGACTGCTTCATCTTGCTTCTTTCCCCATGATGGAGCATTTTTCTTGAGCATGTCTGTAAGTGGAGAAATGCATGTAGAAATATTTGGTATGAAATCTCTCACATAGTTTACTATACCCAAGAACTGTTGGATCTGCTTTGTTGTGAAGCTGGTATCTGGAAACTTGGGTAGTTCTTGACATATATGTGGCCCTGGACTGTATGCACCTTGGATAAAATGCATTCCAAGTAAATCAATCTCCTTCTGTGCAAGAACCGTCTTTTTTGCTGAAAGCAAGATCCCGTATTGTGTTATCAATGCCTCAAACTGAGGAAGAAAATTGACATGTTCCTCCAATGTATTGCTAAATAAANAATGTAGACCAAAGAGGTATGGAGGATGGGTTGGAATATTTTTATCATGGCTTTTTGGAATAATGAGGGTGCAGTCTTTAATCCGAAGGGCATGACCTTCCATTGGAAGTGATGATCGGGGATGCAAAAACCAGTTTTGGGTCTTTCTTCAGGGTGAATTCCCAATTGCCAAAATCCAGATTTTAAATCAAACTTGGAAAAATATTTGGCCTTGGCTAAGTGGGAGAAAAGAGTGAGTTTATTTGGAATAGGGAATTTATCATCTTGGAGGAAATGGTTAAGTGGCTGGTAATTAATGACTAACCTGAGTTTTCCTCTTGTTTGCTCAGCTCTTTTATTGACATAGAATGCTTCGCATGCCCACTGTGAATCGGATGGCTCTATTAGATCAAATTCCAAAAGTTCTTCACATTCTTTCTTTGCAAGCTGGAGATGATCTGGATTCATGCCTGAATGACTTGCTTTTGTTGGATTGATGTATTAATTCTTCTTGAAAGGGAGCTTGATGAAAAATTCTTCATTTTTCCATAACGGGCTTTTCTCTTTCTTCATGAAATTCTTGTGAGATTCTGCACATGAATGCTCAATGAGATTTTGCTCAATCTCTTTGATTTGTTCATCGTTGGTGATTTGGAAGAGCCTTGGAATCTCAGAATAAGGTTTCAACTGTCTCTTGAAAGTTAACCCGTTAGCCTTGATCTGGAGTTGATGTTTGAGTTGTCTGTAAATGTCGAATCCAACAATAAGATCTTTTCATGTTACATAAGATCCTATCAGCTTGGCCCTGTACTTCAATCCTGGAAAGAACTCGATTGTAACTGGATGCTTTGTGATGACAGTGGTAGTCAGAATTCCATTTGATGCAGTGTTGAAATCCTTAAAGTGCGGCACCCATTGATCTTTAGGAAGAACATCAGGATTTATGAGTGAGGAAGCAGCTCCAGTGTCGATGAAAGCAATAACTCGAATCGGTCGATCCCATTTGGATGAATAGAATTTGAGTTCTACTTGAGGAACGACTGCGAGTGTGTTGATCTCGTCTCGGGCTTCAATCTCTGGTTCTGAAATTTGATAGTTATCATTGCCTTGATCTTCATAGATATCCAGAGAGAAAAGAGTTTCTTCACTAGGTTCATCATCCACAGAGAATATAGATTCAAGGTCCTCCTCTTTTCCGAGATGTATGCCAGTGTAATCTTCAATCTCTTGAAGGAGTTTAACAGATCTTCTTGATTGAGGACAATTTTTTGCGAAATGTCCAATCTTGTGGCAAATAAAGCATATGTTCTTCTTGTGAAAATTTCCTGGCCTTCTACGTCTGAAATATTTTGTGCGTCTCTTGGACCTTAGTTTTCCATCTAGAATTCTTGGCCATTTGAACCTTCTGAATTCTTTATGTCACCTAAACGTGTGGCAGGAACATCCCGATCCAGTGATTAGATCAGATCTGGGACATGTTTTGTCAAGCGTTGGATTGTGCTGGATAATTTGTTTTAGGGCTGAGCGCTTTGTACAAATGTCCTCCAATGATACAAAAATAGCTTGCCTGATGTAGCCGACTTATGGGATTTTTATTGATTGAAAATTTTCTTCAATGATGGTCATGGTTCGTCTCGCTAACATCTTTGGAAGGGAAAAAACAAAGGCTTGCTTTAGGTTGATGTCTCCACCGATTTCAAAGTATATCTTTGCCATTTTTTGAAAATGCCTGTCAATGTCATTTCTTTCTAGTGACACACACTTCATCTCGAAGAGTGGTCTTCGCATTTTCTCCTGTCTTTGGCTAGTATCTCCGTAGTAAATTTCATGTAGGATTCTGATGTTGAAGGAAAAATCCTGGGATGTAAGAAAAGTATTTTTGTCTAGAATCCCAAGTGAATTCCATCAATCCCCAAGGATTCTTGAGAACCGTGAAGTTAGTTCTGACAAGATGATATACTTTTCTCGTTCTACCAAATTTTTGGTCACCATCCAAGTATAGAAGTCTTGGATTCTTTGAGGCCATTTTGAAACTTTGACGTCGTCTAAGGTGAAAGTGTGGAAGCCAGTTCCAACTGGTTTTGACGCCATGGGTTCCTGTCTTCTTTCTGGTATCGGTTCACCCGTCATGCCTTCTTGATCCTCCTCTACTTTAGATATTTCTGGGTCTCTTGGTTGGCTCACAAATATCGGGGGATCATCTTCTTCGGAAGAGTTTCCTGTGGAATCATTGATTGATTGAGAGATTTCTTCAAGTGTATCATTGTCAGAGGAATTTAGAGATTCTGACCATGTAGTATCTCCTCTGACATGTTTCTTGGCTGGGAGACATAGAAGTCCGGAATCTTCTGATCAGAAATCATTAGATTTTCAGGGTTGGACCCTGTTGAACTTTTTCCTTGGTCTCGCCTTTTCTTTGTGTGTTTCTTGGCTGCAAGAGCATCTTTCCTTTCCCAAACCATTTTTGCAATATCGAATTCATAAAGGTTGGGTGAAAGAGAGAGGATTGTGTGAGGTAGTAGGAAAATTAGAAAAGGTGTTGTCCATTTTTTGTGGGGAATATGCTTGTGTTGACATGGGGTAGAAGGTAGGTTTTGAAGAGAAAAATGGGGTTTTTGTGACTCAAAATGGTCTTTTCTTAAAAGTTGGATCTGTTCCTTGAGTGAAATTGTCTCTTTTTGTTGTTGTTGAAAGAAATGGAAAAGTGAAGTTCCTGGCAGACAAATCTAATATTGTAAATTTGCCAATCTTAGCTCCAAGGCTTTGATTAGTCCTGCATGCTGAGACGATGTCTGCTCCACTTTTTTCTTAATTGTTTCCACTTTGCTCATTAACTTGTTTTGTGTATGGGTCACATTTTATATGGTGTTGCCAATATTATTGAGAACTTTGTCTTGGCAGATAGAATTTTCTGATTGCCAGTTCATTGTCGCCTCGATGTCACTTGTTGGGGGTTTTTCTCCAGAAGGTAATACTATGTTTTTCTTGGGGATTTTTGGAGCATGGCTGATACCTTCTTTTTCAAAAGGTTGGAGTGGAGGAAAATCTTGGGTATGGCTGGAACTTGAAGGGCTCATCATGAATATTTGTGGGTATGTGGATTTTTGGGTTGATGGAGTTTTAGGTTCAGGTGGCTTTTTGGATTCTGGGGTGATTTCACTATCTTCCCAACTTAGAGTGAATTTTTCTGGTAATTTTGGCCATTCGTGGGGTTTGTAGCTAACAAGAAATTCATATTTACCTGGACGGCTCAATGAACCAATTGAGGGGTTTTTATTTTCATATCTGGCTTGGAACTGCTTTTTAGCAGCTTTCCCCTTTTTCTTGGATTTTTGCTTGTGCTCGTTGAGGCCAAATCTTTCCCAGTGACGCTGGTGGTGTTCATCATATTCTCCAATTGGATCTTCCAAACAATCTTGGCAATCGCAACCGAGATCCCAAGGGCAGTGTCCCATAAAGGGGCATTTGAACCACCAAACTCTTTTGACATCTTTGTCAAAAATTTTACACCAGTCATGTTCTTCCATGATAGTTTGTATATTCCAGAAAGATTCTGTTTCTGGGTCTGGGTCAGGGTTTGTGTCTTTGGTTTGGATCATTTGACAAGAAAAGACGGTTTTATTTGGTTTTTTGAGATAAGAATGGTCAAAGCTTATGGAAACGGTTTTATCATTTCTTTTGGTAAAACTTGGCTCACCAAATTGTAGAGATTCTTCTGGTTCCCTTAACTTTTCATAATTTGTGATCCAGGAATCAGGAAGAATTTTGACAAGCTCAGCTCTAGAAATTTGCCTGGGTATTTGGGTGCACATGGTGTTTCCTTTGGTAGCATCAATATTCAAGAGTAAAACATTTTCTCCACCGGGAAGGCATAGATCCATGGCATGATTTTGGACCCACCACGCCATTTGGTGATGAACCGTGGCTTGGATAGAATCTTTGGCTTGTGGGGCACCTTGAATTTGGACTTGAATTTTTAGTGCTTGGCAAGCCGTCCCTTATGGGTTGTTGAAGCCAACCCCTTTGGTAGGAAAACTTTTGCGACTACAAGCAAATTAACTATTAGTGTAGCTTGGTAATAGCCAGCCCTTTTGTAGGAAAACTTTCGTATCTATGATATAGTTTGCTTTCTTGGAGCCTCTTACTCTGTTCATCTTATTGTGGTATCAGAGCCAGCCGTCCTTTCGTAGGGAGGAACAATTTACTAAATATGTCTGAGTCATTTCCATCATCCTCTTCCCTAGCAAAAATGAATATGTCTCCTACTCTATATAAAACCGCAAAATCAAAAAAGCCACCTGAACCTAAAACTCCATCAACCCAAAAATCCACACACCCACAAATATTCATGATGAGCCCTTCAATTTCCAGCCATACCCAAGATTTTCCTCCACTCCAACCTTTTGAAAAAGAAGGTATCATCCATGCTCCAAAAATCCCCAAGAAAAATATAGTATTACCTTCTGGAGAAAAACCCCCAACAAGTGACATCGAGGCGACAATGAACTGGCAATCAGAAAATTCTATCTGCCAAAACAAAGTGCTCAATAATATTGGCAACACCATCAAAAACGTGGCCCATACACAAAACAAGTTAATGAGCGAAGTGGAAACAATTGAGAAAAAGTTATAGCAGACATTGTCTCAGCATGCAGGACTAATCAAAGCCTTGGAGCTAAGATTGGAAAATTTACAATATTAGATTTGTCTGCCAGGAACTTCACTTTTCCAGTTCTTTCAATAACAACAAAAAGAGACGATTTCACTCAAGGAACATATCCAACTTTTGAGAAATGACCGTTTTGAGTCACAAAAAACCCCACTTTTCTATTCAAAACCTACCTTTTACCCTATGTCAACAAAAGCATATTCCCCACCAAAAATGGACAACCCCTTTTCTAATTTTCCTACTACCTCACACCATCCTATCTCTTTCACCCAACCTTTAAAAGAAGAAACTGAATTCGATATTGCAAAAATAGTTTGGGAAAGGAAAGATGATCTTGCAGCCAAGAAACAAACAAAGAAAAGGCGAGACCAAGGAGAAAGTTCAACAGGGTCCAACCCTGAAAATCTAATGATTTCTGATAAGAAGATTCCGGACTTCTATGTCTCCCAGCAAAGAAACATGTCAGAAGGAGATACTACATGGTCAGAATCTCTAAATTCCTCTGACAATGATACAGTGGAAGAAAGCTCTCAATTAAGCAATGATTCCACAGAAAACTCTTCCGAAGAAATTGATCCCCCGATATTTTTGAGCCAACCAAGAGACCCAGAAATATCTGAAGTAGAGGAGGATCAAGAAGGCATGACGGGTGAACCGATACCAGAAAGAAGACAGGAACCCATGGCGGCAAAACCAGTTGGAACTAGCTTCCACACTTTCACCTTAGACGACGTCAAAGTTTCAAAATGGCCTCAGAGAATCCATGACTTCTATATTTGGATGGTGACCAAAAATTTGGTGGAACGAGAAAAGTATATCATCCTGTCAGAACTAACTTCACGGTTCTCAGGAATCCTTAGGGATTGGTGNCTTGCAGCCAAAAAACAAACAAAGAAAAGGCGAGACCAAGGAGAAAGTTCAAAGGGGTCCAACCCTGAAAATCTAATGATTTCTGATCAGAAGATTCCGGACTTCTATGTCTCCCAGCCAAGAAACATGTCAGAAGGAGATACTACATGGTCAGAATCTCTAAATTCCTCTGACAATGAAACAATGGAAGAAAGCTCTCAATCAAGGAATGAATCCACAGAAAACTCTTCCGAAGAAGATGATCCCCCGATATTTGTGAGTCAACCAAGAGATCCAGAAATATCTGAAGTAGAGGAGGAACAAGAAGGCATGACAGGTGAACCGATACCAGAAAGAAGACAGGAACCCATGGCGTCAAAACCAGTTGGAACTGGCTTCCACACTTTCACCTTAGACGACGTCAAAGTTTCAAAATGGCCTCAAAGAATCCAAGACTTCTATACTTGGATGGTGACCAAAAATTTGGTGGAACGAGAAAAGTATATCATCCTGTCAGAACTAACTTCACAGTTCTCAGGAATCCTTAGGTAATGGTGGAATTCACTTGGGATTCAAGACAAAAATACATTTCTTACATCCCAGGATTTTTCCTTCAACATCAGAATCCTACATGAAGTTTTTTGCGGAGATACTAGCCAAAGAAAGGAGAAAATGCGAAGACAACTCTTCGAGATGAAGTGTGTATCACTCGAAAGAAATGACATTGACAGGCATTTTCAAAAAATGGCAAAGATATAATTTGAAATCGATGGTAACATCAACCTAAAGCAAGCCTTTGTTTCTTACCTTCCAACGATGTTAGCAAGACGAATCATGACCATCATTGAAGAAAAGTTTCAATTAATAACAATCCCATAAGTCGGCTACATCAGGAAAGATATTTTTGTAGCATTGGAGGACATTTGTACAAAGCGCTCAGCCCTAAGACAAATTATCCAGCACAATCCAGCGCTTGACAAAGCATGTCACAGATCTGATCTAATCACTGGATCAGAATGTTCCTGCCACACGTTTAGGTGACAGAAAGAATACAGAAGGTTCAAATGGCCAAGAATTCCAGATGGAAAACCAAGGTCCAAGAGACGCACAAAATATTTCAGACGTAGAAGGCCAGGAAATTTTCACAAGAAGAACATATGCTTTATTTTCCACAAGATTGGACATTTTGCAAAATCANTCCTCAAGTAGAACTCAAAGTCTATTCATCCAAATGGGATCGACCGATTCGAGTTATTGCTTTCATCGACACTGGAACTGCTTCCTCACTCATAAATCCTGATGTTCTTCCTGAAGATCGATGGGTGTCGCACTTTAAAGATTTCAACACTGCATTAAATGGATTTCTGACTACCACTGTCATCACAAAGCATCCGGTCACAATCGAGTTCTTTCCAGGATTGAAGTACAGGGCCAAGCTTATAGGATCTGATGTACCAGGAAAAGATCTTATTGTTGGATTCGACATTTACAGACAACTCAAAGATCAACTCCAGATCAAGGCTAACGGGATAACTTTCAAGAGACAGTTCAAACCTTATTCTGAGATTCCAAGGCTCTTCAAAATCACCAACGATGAACAAATCAAAGAGATTGAGCAAAATCTCATTGAGCATTCATGTGTAGAATCCCACAAGGATTTCATGAAGAAAGAGAAAAGCCCGTTATGGAAAAATGAAGAATTTTTCATCAAGCTCCCTTTCAAGAAGAATGAAAACATCAATCCAACAAAAGCAAGTCATTCAGGCATGAATCCAGATCATCTCCAGCTTGCAAAGAAAGAATGTGAAGAACTTCTAGAATTTGATATAATGGATCCATCCGATTCACAGTGGGTATGCGAAGCATTCTATGTCAATAAAAGAGCTGAGCAAACAAGAGGAAAACTCAGGTTAGTCATTAATTACCAGCCACTTAACCATTTCCTCCAAGATGATAAATTCCCTATTCCAAATAAACTCACTCTTTTCTCCCACTTAGCCAAGGCCAAATATTTTTCCAAGTTTGATTTAAAATCTGGATTCTGGCAATTGGGAATTCACCCTGAAGAAAGACCCAAAACTGGTTTTTGCATCCCCGATCATCACTTCCAATGGAAGGTCATGCCCTTCGGATTAAAGACTGCACCCTCATTATTCCAAAAAGCCATGATAAAAATATTCCAGCCCATCCTCCATACCTCTTTGGTTTACATTGATGACATCCTGTTATTTAGCAATACATTGGAGGAACATGTCATTTTGCTTCGTCAGTTTGAGGCATTGATAACACAATATGGAATCATGCTTTCAGAAAAAAAGATGGTTCTTGCACAGAAGGAGATTGATTTTCTTGGAATGCATTTTATCCAAGGTGCATACAGTCCAGGGCCACATATATGTCAAGAACTGCTCAAGTTTCCAGATACCAGCTTCACAACAAAGCAGATCCAACAGTTCTTGGGTATAGTAAACTATGTGAGAGATTTCATACCAAATATTTCTACATACATTTCTCCACTTACAGACATACTCAAGAAAAATGCTCCATCATGGGGAAAGAAGCAAGATGAAGCAGTTAGGAAAATAAAGGAGATTTCAAAAAAAGTCAAGTCCCTCTACATCCCTTCAGACGATAAGAAAATACTGCAAACTGATGCCATCAATGAATACTGGAGTGCCGTTCTGTGTGAAGAAAAAGATGGCCAGAGAAAAATATGTGGATATGCCAGCGGAAGGTTCAAAGAAGCGGAGCAACATTATCACTCCACATTCAAGGAAATACTTGTAGTAAAAAATGGAATCAAGAAATTCAATTTTTTCCCGATTCACACAGAATTTCTGATAGAAATTGATATGATGGCTTTCCCAAAGATGATCCAGTTGAATGAAAAAATTATTCCCAATCCGCAAATTCTCAGGTGGGCTCAATGGTTCTCTCCATACAAGTTCCAAGACAAGCACCTCAAAGGAAAGGATAATATTCTTGCAGATTTTCTATCTCGATCAGAAGAATTCTCAAAGAGATTTTCCTCGGCAAGGCTGAAGCCTAAGCAAAACCTAACCAATCAGATTTTCATGTTCTCAAATATATCGGGAACAAGTTCATTGAAGCCATCATATCTCCACCGGAGTTTTTCAACCTCATGGATCCCTTGGATCCGTCAATTATTATGGAAAGAAGGACTTATTATGAGCTTCAAGTTTTTCGACAACATGGAGGATCAATTCTCAAGCCATATGGGGTCAATCCAGAATATTCTTTCTTCCATATATTCATAGCTCAATAGAAGAATTTTCCACAAGAATTATTTTGGTTTTTCTGGTACCTATGCCATCAATACTACATTTTCATGGAATTCAAGTGCAATGTCTTCAAAGATTTTGACAACATTGAACCAGCTCTTAAAGTGTTTCTATTATGGTTCAAGCCTAGAAGATATTGGATAAAATGTTTCAATTATTTCTACAATGCAAAGGTATTCATGTTTCACAGGTCAGTGAAGATCATTAATGGAAAAGTCCAGGCACTAGTAGATGCGTCATTCTGATGGAAACTTCCCGTGTCTATTTTATCCATTTAAGAAGAATATAGTGAAGCCAGAGAGTTATCTTCCAGCAAAACAGGTGCATCCCGAAAGAAANAGAAGCAGCAAAAGAATATCAAACTCCGTATGAAATCATCCGGGAAAAGATCACGCAAGACATCTCCAGATTAAGGTTACGGATCACATCCTACAATTCAAAGGAGAATGAACATGCCGAGAAAGAATCGACAAATTCCAGGCGTTACTATACAAGATCTCTGAAAAGATGCCTAGAAGACAAACCAGGAAGATCAATTATCTAAATCCTTGTTAATCCAACCATAATCCTACATTACTTACTAAAAAAACCCTAAAAATAATCTACCCATGCCAAGACAAAATTTCACATCCTTCCAAACCAGTTGGGTCCCACTTTCACATGCCTTCACATGTTTTCACATGCCTCCACATGCTTCGTCACATGCAACACACTATTATCGCATGCTCCCACAACCTGTCACATGCCAAAACCATGTATATTTCACCCCTGTCATATGTTTCCAGGAGCTTTTAGTTGGTTTTTCCTAAGGTCCTTCACATGTAAAAAGGGACTCACTTGTAGATAAGTTTTCCATATAAGATAGGTTTATTTTAATGCATGTTTGTCTTGTAATAACCTCCTAGTCCTATATAAAGGAGGTCTTGTAGTAGTTGTAAGATCATCTTGTAACCTTTCTAAATCTTTGTGATATACTACATATGAGTTCCTTCTAAATTTCTTTCTTGTTTTTCTTTCGAATGGATGGAAAGGCCGGTCCATGTATGAAAATAGAGGAAGAATACTCTAAGAAAGTTAGCTTTTTGTAGTACGAATGTTTTCTGAGTTTTAACAGTTGGGTTGACTGTAGTACAAAAGTTTTCTGAGTTATGTAGCTTGGCAAGCCGTCCCTTATGGGTTGTTGAAGCCAGCCCCTTTGGTAGTAAAACTTTTGCGGTTTATTTATCGATTAATATTTGGTAAGTGGATACTCATGTATGGCGGGAATATTTTGCTGCGGCTTCACTCGTTCCATTGCATCCGTCTCTGAATGTATGTGTCGCTTGTCACTTCCAGTTAATGCTCATGCCACGTGGCCTTCCCGGATTGGTTCTGCAATTATTCAGCGCTTATTATGGCTTTTTGCGGCTGCATCAGTCTCGAAGTGACAACTTCAATTATGACTTTCACATCACTGTTTTTTTCATTTCTTTACGGTTGACTTTGAGTATAAATACCCCTTTTCCTTTCTTTACTTTCACGGAAAACTTCTAACCTTCTTTCCTTATTTGTAAATTCTCCATCTCCGTAAATATGTCTTCTTCAAACCATGAATCTAAAAAGGTCATCATTGTAGATGAACTGACTCCTTCTTCTGCTCCAACACGGAGTAGGAGGGGCAGTAGACTTAGGAGCTTAAATTCTGCTTCTTCCAGGGGTTCTTCTTCTTATTCTTCTCCCCCGCCATCTTCTAGGTCTAACACTCCTTCGTCTTTTTTGGGGGCTAGGGATTCTAGATCTTCATCAAAGTGTAGAGAACAAACTGAACCGCTTTGTGCACCGAGAGTCGATGAAATTGTTCCTGCGGGAGTTTTCTTTTGCCAAGGATAGTCAATCCATGAGTGAGCAGCTTTCTTCAATGTCATCACATGACAGTGTTGACCTTTATCCCACCCAAGTAACAGAGGGCTTAGTGTCTCTTGTACACAGGGATTGCTATTAGAAGCCTGATTTTCCTGTTGTTGTTCCTAAGGATAATCAAAGAATAACCTCTTACAAGACTCGATATTCTTATGTCTATACTTATCCCTTCACATTAGGATTCAAGCCTCCCATCGACCCTGTTATCATCGAGTTTTGTTGATTCTTCAAAGTTTTTCTGGAACAAGTCGGTCCTCTTATTTAACGAGTAGTTGCGTGCCTTAGGTATTTGGCCAATTTAGCTTCCGTACCCTTTACTTTTCATCATCTTATTCACCTCTATTCTCCGATGATTTTCTGCCAATGAGTGTTTACTCTCGCGGCTAAGAGTAAAAGAGTGTTAGTTACTCCAGATGATGACAAAGATAGAGGGTGGTATGTTCGGTATGTTGTTGTCCCTACTGCAGGTTTAGTAGGTGAAGAAAATCTCCCCTTCCCTGAGAAGTGGAAATTTGCATGTGAGTACAGTTTTGCTCACTTTCCTTTTCTTCACTTTTGATGAACTTTCAGTACTGTGACTGTTTCTTCTCCTTTTGCAGCAACCATGGGAACCGTCGAGAATGTCTATAGTTTTCGTGATTGGGTGGAAAAACTTTTGTTAATTGCTCCTTTAGAAGAGCATTCTTCGAAGTACCTCTCTTCGAGGTTTGGTTGGAAGGCGAAAACCCATGGTAAGTGAGGTTTTTTTTTTCTTTTTACTTCTTCCCTTTTTGAGCTTTTTCTGATACCTTTCATTTGGTATGGTTTCCTGCTCGTGGAATTTCTGATACGGTTGTGTCCGCTTTAAAGCTGTCGTTGGCTAAGGCTCAGGAAATCATTGTTGGATCCTCCTCATCGAAAAGGAAGGAAAGTGGGTCCCGGACCATTGAGGATGAAGAGGAAGAAGAGGAGGGTTCGCTAATTCATAGGTCACGTAGGAGAAGGGTCATCTCTGACGATGAATCTGCGCCCGTTGTTGATCCTCCCGTACCTGAATCAGAGCCTTCTGCTCCTGAAGATGCAATGCCCTTTCCTGTTCGTGAGTCCATTGATCACCTGTTCCAGCAAGGTTTTGGTAGAAACTCCTCTTGCTGTTTTCCCTCCGCCTGCTCCTGCGGAACTTTCATTTATTGCTCCCGTTGTTATTTCTGCTCCTCAGCCTACTCCACCCATGACTTCTTCACCCGCCCCCACTTCTGTACCTTCTGCTGTTGAAGTAGGGTCTTCCAGCAGGGGGGTGATGAAGAAAGTTACGATAGAGGTTCCTACGGGAGGCAGCCTCTTGAAAAAGTCGGGCCAGGCTGACGTATGGTTAAAGCCCTTGATAGGCCCGGTTGAGAAGTCTAAGCTAGAAAGTCATAGCTCCTTAACTTGGATGAATGAGATTGTGCACTCGTCCTTAAAGGTAAAACTTGTTCCTTCTTCATATGTATGTATTATACTTTCTTTTACCACATCTAACTTATCATTTTATGCAGATCAACCTTATAAGCACAGAATTAATGAAGAGAGTCGTTCAAATGGAGCAATCAGCAAATGACTTCCATACCGAGGCTGACAATTGGAAGTAGCAGTACGAGAATCTACAGCTTGATATGGAGGCAATGGAGGAGGATAAATGTACCTTGGAACAACAGATTAGAGTTATCGCAGCGGAACTGGACATAGAGAAGGCATCTTCAAATCAGGCAGGTACGGATAAAAGAATCTTGGAGTCTTCCTTTGCGGAGCAGCTTTCCCATGCCACCGAAGAGATTAGGAGCCTGAAGGATTTGTTGGATCAGAAGGAGGCATACTCTGGTGAACTTGTACAATTGCTCACCCAGACCCAAGAAGACCTCCGTAATCTTCGGATAAGGTCTAGTTTCAGGAAAGATCGCTTGCTTTCTTTGCAGCCTTCTCATGATACTGTCGTGGCTGAGAGGGATGAGCTAAGAGCCGAAGCTAAAAAATGGGAGAAATACTACGAGGCTCTTGAGGACAAAGCAGCTGTCGATGTTAGTTGGTATTATTTGAATGCCCGACTTGACACATTGACGGAAATGGGCCAAGAGAATTTTGACGTGGGAGCTGAAATTGCCAAAACCAAAGAGACGATTGAAAAGTCTCGGCAGAGTCAGAATTTCTCATCACCTGAAGTTAAGGTCCCTGATGAAGCTGCTGCACAAGACTCGCCATCTCAAGTCGCTCCTCCTGCCAGCGAAGATAACCCCTCATCTAGTGAAAGAGTTTATGGAACTTGGTCTCTTCTTTTTTTTATTTGGAACAATTGGTGGTTACCTCCGGTCCTATTGGGGGTAAAGTTCAGTCCTTTTTAAGTCCCCAACTGACAACTTAGGGGCAACTTTTGTATAAACAATTTAGGCTTAGACTAAGTTAATAATTAGTTTTTTCCACTATATACTAATAGTAGTATCGCCATGACTTTCGACTCCTTTGAGTTTTTCTTTTCACTCTTGAATCTTTGCATGCTTTCTTTTTGAGGTTTTTTGTTTACCTCTGAATTTTTGATTTTGCATTTTTTTTTAAATGCTTAGATTTTTCGTACCTTTTCGTAATAGGCACGATTTATAAAAGAGGGCCCTTTTTTTATCGACGCTTAATGAAGAAAACGTCTCAACTTCATAATGGTGTAAATGTACAAAAGAGAGATAGGAATTTCATATGTTTTTCTTTGACAATGTTTTTAAGAAAGTCTTTGTATTGTTTCGAACTTTCGTAACATTTTACATGTGTTTGTATATCGTCCATAACTACTTTTCAACTATTTTTCTTACAATAGATTTGGTATAAACTTGTACTCGTAACTTTTTTTCTTTTGTAACAGCTTTTTCGAACTAATACAAGGGTATATTTGTTTTTATTTATAACAGTTTTTTGAATAAATATGCAAGGATAAGGCTTTTCTCATCCATAACTATTTTTATTTACAATAGTTTTTGAATAAGTACAAGGATGTTTCTTCATCCGTAACTGTTTTTATTTACAACAGTTTTTGACTAAGTACAAGGATGTGCATTTTTATCTGTATCTAATATTTTGCCCTTAACCTAAACATTCATTTACATTTACGAATATGGTTTTTTGAAGGTTTTTGAATCAGGCTTTGTATTTTTTGTCTTTGGCTCTTTGATTTTGCTCATAGTACGTGACTTGTTGGGAAGATAGATCTTCAGGCTTGAGCTTTGACTTTTTGATAGTCTTCTTTGCTTCTTCTTTGACTTCCATATTGTATAGTCCCCCAAGTGTTTGAGCTTTGAAGAATGAAATCTCGAGCACTTGACTATTCCTTCCTTGTGGTCCTATTCCTGAAAAGGGAAAACATACGGGACTCGAAGGTATATAGTTTAGATGATGACTTCTTAAACCTTTAAAAACGTCCATCAAAAAATTGTAACCCTAGATCGGGAATTCAGTTACTTCCTCATGTCTATGCAGGTCTAATATCATCATCTGTTGATGGGTTAGCTTTTTGCCTATCATCTAAAATGGTTAGTATAACTTTAACTTTACAAAAGTAAAATCAAATATAATGATACCTGACCGGGGTTATTCCCTTTACTTCAGAAGTAATACTTCTTCAAATGAAAAACATTCCAACTGGTTGGTAAGATTCTGCCATCCATAGTTTCCAGCTCGTAAGCGCCTTTTCCAACAACGTCACGGGCTTTGTAGGGCCCTTCCTAGTTTGGATTTAGCTTTCCCGCACCAGCTTCCTTTGTTGATTGGAAACCCTTTTAAGAACAAAGTCCCCAATTTTGAATCTTAGGTGAGATTTTCTGTTGTAATATCGCTCTATAATTTGTTTTTGGGCTGCCATACGTATTACTGCAGCTTCTCTTCTTTGCTCGAGCAAATCCAGATTTGTCCTTAACTCGTCATTGTTTGTTTCTTCCATTGCCATTGTGAATCTCGTGCTTGGTTCTCTGATTTTCACTGGTATTAATGCTTCTGAATCGTAGACAAGAGCAAATGGAGTTTCTCCCGTGGCTACTTTTGCGATAGTTCTGTAAGCCCATAATATTGCTGGTAGCTCGTCAGGCCAATTTCCCTTGGCTTTTTCTAACCGTTTTTTTAAGTTGTTGACAATGACTTTATTTGTTGACTCAGCTTGACCATTAGCCACAGGGTGATATGGTGATGAATTGATTCGCTTGATTTTCCAGCTTTCAAAGAATTCTGTGATTTGTGAGCCTATGAATTGTGGGCCATTGTCACGTACGATCTCCTTTAGTATTCCAAAGAGGCATATTATGTGTCGACATATGAAGCTTTTCACTTCTTTCTCTCGCACCTGCTTAAAAGTGTCTGTCTCCACCCATTTTCTGAAATAATCAATTAATACGAGTAAGAACCGTACCTTTCCTTTAGTTGGGGAAGGGGTCCCACTATATCCATGCCTTATTTCATGAATGGCCATGGTGATACCACAGGGTGGAGTAATTTTGTTGGCCCGTGCATATTGTTGGCATATCGCTGACATTTGTCGCATTTCGCTACGAAGCACTCAGCATCTTCCTCTATTTTAGGCCAATAGTACCCTGCTTTGATTAGGTTTTTGACTAAGGATCTTGCTCCTGCATGGTTTCCGCAGTGTCCTACGTGTACTTCCTTCATCACGTACTCCGTTTGATTGGGTCCAAGGCACTTTGCTAGGGGACCTCCAAACATTTTACGGTATAAAGTTTCACGAACTAGGCAGTACCGCAGCTTTCCAGCGAAGTGCTTGAGCTGCTTTTCTATCTTCAGGCACGGTGCCATTCTGCAAAAGGTTTACAATTTCGTTTCTCCAATCCCAAGTTAAATTGTTAAATGTTACCTCATTTTTTTCCTGGTCGATTGTTGAATGAAATAGGTGTATGACCATTGCATTGTCTTTATTTGTTACATCGGCAACTGCTGTGAGGTTAGCTAATGCATCCGCTACTGCATTCTCCTCTCTAGGTATTTGCGTAACTTTCCATGACTGGAATTGCCTTGCTAGGTCTCGTACCTTTTCCAGATATTGTTCCATCCGAGCCTCTCTTACGGTAAAAGTGCCCTGCATCTTGTTTACCACTAGTTGAGAGTCATTATTGATCACGATTTGCTCGATTGAGATTTCTCGTGCCAGTTCAAGCCCTGCAATGACAGCTTCATACTCTGCTTCATTGTTAGTTATGGGATAACATTTAATGGCTTGTCGTATCTTTTCACCAGTAGGTGATATTAAAACAATTCCCAAGCCGGATCCTTTTATGTTAGAAGAGCCATCAGTAAATAGGGTCCAAATTCCTGGATTAGCCCCATTGAAGAGTTGTAACTCTTTTTCCACTTCAGGGATTATGCTAGTATTAAAATCAGCGACGAAATCAGCTAAAATATGAAACTTTATTGCAGTCCTAGGCTGATATATTATGTCATGTTCGCTTAATTCTATTGCCCATTAGCTAATCTCCCTGATAATTCTTGTTTATGCAAAATATTTCTTAGTGGATACGAGGTCACAACAGTGATTGGGTGACATTGAAAGTATGGTCTCAACTTCCTAGTTGCCATGATTAAAGCTAAGGCTAATTTTTCTAGATGAGGATATCTAGTTTCAGTATCAAATAAAGAATTGCTTACATAATAAATCGGAGATTGTTTACCTCTGTCTTCTTTTACCAGTACTACACTTACGACAATTTCTGCTATGACAAGTAAACATACAGCCTCTACCCATCTTTTGGTTTAGACAGAAGCGGGGGTTTTGATAGATAGGTCTTCAGATCTTTGAGAGCATGTTGGCATTATTCAGTCCATTCAAATTGATTGTGCTTTTTTAGAACTGAAAAGAATTTAAAACTCTTCTCTGAAGACCTGGAGATAAATCTTCCTAAGGCTGCAATTCTTCCTGTTAGTTTTTGAACTTCTTTTTTTCTCGTAATTATATCAGGTATTTCATCAATATCTTTAATCTGAGCAGGGTTTACTTCTATACCGCTATTTGATACAAGGAAATCCAAAAACTTACCTGATTCAACGCCGAAGGCGCATTTTTCTGGATTTAGTTTCATGTCATACCTGCGCAGGATTTCGAAGGTGATTGAAAGATGATGGAAATGATCTTCCGCTTGAGTTGATTTTAGCAGCATGTCATCAATGTATACTACCATTGTTTTCCCCGTATGTTCCTGGAACATCTTGGTCACTAGCATTTGATACGTGGCTCCAGCATTTTTCAGGCCAAAAGGCATGACTTTGTAACAATAAGTCCCCCTATTTGTAATAAAGGAAGTTTTTTCCTCATCTGAGGGATCCATTTTTATCTGATTATAACCAGAATATGCATCTAGAAAGCTCAACAATTCATCACCTGCAGTGGAATCAATCATTTGATCTATGTGTGGTAATGGAAAGGAGTCTTTGGGGCATGCTTTATTTAAATCTGTGTAATCTACACATACTCTCCATTTACCATTCTTCTTGGGTACCACAACAGTATTAGCTAACCAATTAGGATATTTTACCTCGCGTATTGAACCAATTTTCAAGAGTTTTTGTACCTCTTAATCGATCACTTGGTTCTTGAATGGTCCTTGCTTTCTTTTCTTTTGCTTAACAGGCACGAAGGATGGATCTTCATTTAGTTTATGAGTCATCACTTCCGGAGGTATACCTGTCATATCTGAATGGGACCAAGCGAAACAATCTGAGTTAGCTTTTAAATATTCAATTAACTTACCTCTTCTTGAGGGGTTTAGCCCCGTGCCTACATGAACTTTTTGCTTAGGCTCCTTCTCGAACAGTGGGATAACTTCGAGCTCCTCATTAGTTATTTTAATATGATCGTCCTCTGTTGGCTCCTGAATGACATCGGGTCTGGAATCCATGACCGTATGTGTTGATGTTGCCTCTGTGGTGATTTGGTTCACCTTCTCATGGATTCCTTCTTATGTACCTATTTTGGTTCCAATTTATTCTTCCGTACCTAATTGGGAGATTCCCCCGTCTTTTGAATCTTCCGCTACCTCTTTTTTGTTTGAGCATACTACAGAATTTATATTCTTTGAGGTCTGCTGATCACCTCGAATTTGTTGAATTCCCCATTTGGAAGCGAATTTTATTACTTGGTGTAAAGTAGATGGTATTGCTTCCATGTCAAGGATCCATGGTCTCCCCATGATTACGTTGTAAGACATATCGGTGTCAATGACTTGAAATTTCGTATTTTTGATTACTCCTTCTGCATAGGTACTAAGCTCAATTTCTCCTTTCGTTATGACCGTAGAATTGTCGAACCCAAATAAGGCTCGTGCTTTTGGGATTACTCGATCCTCCATTAGCATTTCTTCCACAATTCTCAACAAAATGATGTTGACTGAGCTACCTGGATCAATAGACACTCTTTTTACATTTGTGTCATGTATGAGTAGAGATATTACCAGAGCGTCGTTATGAGGAAGAACCAATTCGTTGCCATCTGCATTGTCGAACGTTATATTGTCTGCTTCTATGTATTCACGAACCCGCTTCCCGTGCGTAATTGTGAATTTTGTTGTTCTTTTGCAGACTACTCCGTTCACCTCCTCTCTTACGTGTATCACATTCATTGTTCTCTTTGGAGATGGTGGTTTCGAGGGATCTTGCATATTCTTCATATATGCCTGTTTTCCTTTTTCACTAAATAATCTGTTAGATAACCCTGGTTTAATAATTGTTCTACCTCACCTTGCAACAATCTGCAATCTGATGTTCTGTGTCCATGATCGTTATGGAATTCGCACCAGAAGTCTGGATTCCTTCTGTTTGGATTCGATCTCATATCGTTGGGCCATCGAACTTTATCGCCCATGTTTCTGAGTACAGTAATTAATTCAGAAGTACTTACATTGAAGTTGTAGTCTCCGACTCTTGCATTACCTTTGTTCCGTTCCTCCCGATTTTTTTCTAGATCTTGAGGAGGAGGAGTTCATATCTCTATTTGATGGTCTATATTCTGACCGTGTTTTTTCATACCTGGAATGAGATTCTCGTCCTGAAGGTCCCATATATGGATCGTACCTGTTCTTACCTGTTCCCCTTTCTGGTTCGGAGCATCTAGAACTGGTTCGATCTTCAGCTTTTGATTGAGCAATGGTGTCTTCTTCTATTCGTAGCTTGGTACTGTACCTGTTATAGACATCGTTCCATATCATGGTCGGGAATTCTCTCAAGCTTTCCTTGAGTCTTCTCGTGGCTTCTGATCTTCTGTCATTTAAGTTGCTTGCAAACGCCATTGCTGCCCAATTGTCAGGTACCCTTGGTAGCAGCATTCTTTCTCGTTGAAACCTGTCTACAAATTCTCGGAGCAACTCCGCGTCTCCTTATTTTATCTTGAATATGTATTCCATTCTTTTTTCGACTTTTTGTGCACCGGAATGTGCTTTTATAAATGAATCCGCAAGCTCAGCAAAAGAATCAATAGAATTTTCAGGTAGAAGAGAATACCATGTTAGTGCTCCTTTGGTGAGTGTCTCTTCGAACATCTTGACTATTACTAATTCAATTTCTTGTTTAGTCAAATCGTTGCCTATTACTCCTGTAGTAAAAGCAGTTACATGATCACGTGGATCAGTTATCCCGTCATACTTGGAAATATCAGACATTTTAAATTTCTTGGGAATAGGCAAGGGTGTTGCATTTGGCTTCCAAGGTTGTTGAGAATATCTATCAATTTCAATGCCTTTGATAACATGTGGTACTCCAGGTTTTTGCTCGATTCGGTCGTTTTGTTCCTTCACCTGTTTCTGCAAGGTTAGTAATAAAGACTGTAATTCTGCATTACTGAACATACTTGGTCTTGCTTCGAGGGACTCATTTGGAATGCCTCTACTTCCTGAGTGTGCTAGTCCGGATTGTGGATTTTTCACAGTTGCAGTGTTGTTAGGAGGAGGTGTAGGTGATGCAGCTGGCAGTCCCCTCATGAGAGCTTGTAAGGCTTGAGTCACATATTCACCAACCATTTCTTTTTACAGGATCTTGTTCTCCTGTTTGTTTATTTCCATTGTGATTATTATTTTGAATCGTAGATTTTTCTGGGGAATGTTCCCTTGAGCCTCCTGGGGAACCTGAAGGTGATGGAACTGAAGTTCCAATCCTTTGTTGCTTGTTGTCATTGGCGTTCGACATAATTTACAGAATGTTGTTTGAGAAAAAATAGAGATTATCAGTTTCCCGGCAATGGAACCAATTTGTTTAACCAAAGAATTAGATTTTCTGCCAAAGCTATTTTAAGAAGAACACGGGTTTCTGATAATCGAAGAATATGCTAATAATTGTAAGTAACTTTGTAAATAGAAAACATAAAGATGCGTAAAAAGTAAGTATATTTCAGTAGTGGTTCGAACGTTTCCTCACAAGTTACATTTTACTCCCTTTTATAGGGAATTTCATAATATAACGTCTACTCTTTTCAGTGATTGAGCATTAATGGCTAATAATGGTATTAATGTAACGTTACAATGATTAATCGTAACTGTTGCGTGAAGATTATGTAACATTTTTGGCTCATTAATTGAAGATCCACGAATATTTTCTTTATTCCATCCTGATTCATTCTGACCGTATCTCTTCGCCTTTTCAATTAGGTTGAGATTCCCGCATCTGATTACCCCGTGGGTATACTGTTCCGTTCCTCTTTATCTCGTACCTCTTCATAAATTCTCGTCCAGTTGTCATGTTGTCATTGCTCCACATAGATTGCAGAGTCATCATAAGTATTACACGTGTGAAGCTCATTTTTACCAATACACTTTTGACAAGGCTTATCTTAGCGGGCTACTAAGTTAACAACATTTTAACCCGTACTAGGTTTAACATGGTGCATGTACAATTGATATTGGAGTAAGGTTTCTAGAAAGGTATATACATGTACTCTTAAGTGGAAAACTTGAGAGGGAAAGGCACGGGACTGTCGACTGCACCACTGACAGACTAGTCTACTGCAAATAAGCATTTTCGATTTAAAAAGGGTAATTATGGAAGAGCGGGGACACTTATCAAGTGTTGTTATGTTGATAATTGGAACGAGTGGAGTATGATGTGGAGCATGCTTCATGCAGAGATAATACGTTGTCAAGTATTTGCATGATAAGTCAGTAGAAGCAGTAAGTACAACAGGAAGGTAAACATAGGAAAGAAAGACAAAAGAAAGAAGTCGGTTTAATCTGTGGAATATATGCAAGAACGTAATAAAGCAGGCAAGGGAGTAGGGATGGGAGAGGAATGATATAACAGTCCTAACCAAAATGAAGAGCAATGAAAAGAAGTTATACCAAATAGAAGTGAACGGGGAAGGGATGTACATGCCATGCCGGATTTAAACGAATAAGGGTGAATAAGGAAAGGGTGTGCATGTAATAGTAAATTTAAACAAATAAAGGTGGATAACGGAAGGGATGCGCATGTCATAACAAAGAAAATAATCCACAAAAACCAAGTTCATTATGGTAAGAGCCTAAGTATGTGACAACTCTTTTAAATGGGTATTAAAAAAGAAGAGTCTCCACCTAATAATTTTTAAGGTGCGTTAGGGAACCTATTTGCGAATAACTCTGTTTGACTAGTCAACGCCACCAAAGATGATCAAATAAATGCAAAAGAAAAAGGGCAAAGAATTTATGATGACACAAGAATAATTTATTATAAGGGCATAAGTATAATAGTCTATACTAGATGACTAAGTGTATAAAGAGAAAATGGGGGGGTCCTAAATTTTTTAGCCTAAAGGATCTCCCCGTGCAACATAAATAATACTTCGCAACTTTATTAAGATAGGGAGTTTCTCATATTATTCAGAGAGCACAGACTACCATCTCCTGCTACCCAATTATTATGTTAAAGTTGTTTACCTAAAGGTGCTCTAATTCTATTATAAGTCATACCCTATGTGTGCACTACCCGTCCCATGCCTATGGTCATGGAGGCATTGGACCTCTATTTGGGTAGTTCTAGAATTTACTTAGACTGCTCAAAATGATAAAACTAAGCGACACTCCAAACAAATAGGACTGCACTTAAGGACAATTAAAGGCTCAAATTAGCCTCTGCAATTAGACAACAAACGCACGCAACAGATTTCTGTATTAGCTATTAGACAATTTCATAACTGAGTCGAATTGAAATCATTAAGCCCTATAGACATGGTTTCTATACTACACAATTCAAGAATATCTGGTAGTGCAATGTTGTTTATTGAGATTACAAATTATAAGATTTTAACACCAATAGACATGATCACTAAGTGATCAACGCAATAAGGGGCAGTGAAAACCATTGGAAACACTCAGAATTACTCGTGTTTGATCCTATTGGCATGCTTTCTAAGCGAGCAACAGTATTTTATAGCTAGGTTCTAATAGTTGGGAGTAGAGAACTGATTCTATAACACTTTGTCCCTATAGGCTTATTTTCTAGGCGAGCGATAGATATAACAGTAGCTGGTGAATCAATTAAGAACCTATGGACATGATATCTAGATGAGAACTAGTAGAACAGAAGCTAATATGACCCTATAGGCATGATATCTAATGAACATGCTGCAGTTATGCAAATTGAAGGGGCAGTTATTGGCATTTGTTTCCTATAGGCATGCTATCTAGTGACACATAGCAGTAGACATGGGAATAAATAGAGTACTTAAGCTCATGCTTTGATATTAAACAAGTTGTGTGAGTGTGTGATTTCCCTAATGGCATGATTTCTACCAGTGTACGTGGAAATTTGAATAGCACATATGATAGATTGGATAAAATAACAAGTAAATCATACGAACCCTATATGCATGTTTTCTACCCTTTCGTGCAAACTTTAGAATATACCCCAATTTCACTAACACCCCAATTGTTTATTACAAAATATTATAGACCATATGAAGGATATAAGTACAAATGTTACACAAGAAACTATTGTAAGCCCAAAAGAGACACCCAAAATCGCCTGGGCCTTCAGGAAACTCCCTCTGCGAAAATAGCATGCCCAGATCTAAACGAGACTATGCCTATCAACACAATCCAAAAGTCATAGAGGAACTCAAACCAAACCAAACAATCACAAATTGACCATATGACATAGAAATCACTTATACAACCTAGTTTGCAGATTACACACACAATGAAAGGAAAAACTAAATGCCAGAGACAACTCAAATTCCAGCAGCAAATAGAGTGATCAAAGAATCCAAAATCCTAGTGTATCAGAGTTCACAAGGGTCTCAAATAGACCCCGAGCAGTGCTCACACTAGGGGGGTCAGTAGAGAGAGTTTTGGTGGCCTTGGATTTCAGCCGGCCAAAAGTGATAGATTCTGAATAGTGTAGGTAACAAATAAGAGTGGGAAAACAGTGATCAAGTGATGGAATTTGAAGAGATGCCATGTATTTTGGAAACAGATATAGCAGGGGTGATGAAACAAAGAACATACAAGCAAAGAGATTCAACAAAAAAACTCAAAGGATAGGTCGATATCACAATTTCAAACACTTATCATGTTGGGCAGAGAATATTTCGTAGGAAGTAGGGGCATCGTATTTTCAGAGATTACAAGATTAACATACAAAGGTGCACCCTGCCAAACGAGACTAAAGTAGAGCACTAACTTAAAGGATTTAAAGCCTAAGGGTGCCAATTATGTTGAACACCAGAAATTAGACAAACCAACTTATATCAATAAGGCAAACAGTGTCAAACACAAGTTAAGATAGCTACTCTAAAGGTCCCAACTAATCATTAGGGAAAACAGTATTAAGCAAACAAAAGACATAATGAGTGACAATAATAGTTATGGGAGCCGATCATAGCTAGAGTGAATGTCTTAACACAGATTAGGACACATTATAGACACGAGTCAATCACTACAGGAACCTAGGAAAGAGCATGGAAACATACTCATGTTAGGCTAAACGAACTTAAGAGAGTCTAAATTGTTCAAGATAAGCATAAACATATCTCATAGCTAGCAGTTTCAGTTAAAAATCAAATGCTAATGACGTTTCGATCACAAAACAAGTTCACTGCCAACAAGGTTGCACATAGAGATGGTCTAGAAACGCATTAGGTTATGAAATTTCAGAGGTATGAATTATGCAAACCATGAACACGGGAAAATGAAATTGCAAAATTTAAGGAACTTACTACTTCTCCATTGACAAATAGACAAACAAGAAAGAAAAAACTCCACAATACTTTAAATGTCAACAAAGAGCAATAGATACCAGGATCTTAGTGCGTCAAAGTTCCCAAAGGTTTCAAATGAACCCCGCACAGTGCTCGCACCAAGAAAAGTTGAAAATCGAATTCTGGTGGCCTTGACTTTCAGCCGGCGAAGAGACAAAGCATAGAACAAGAGAATAAGAGAATAATAGAGTGACAAGCCTTAGTTTTTTTAGTGAATTTTGTGATTGAAAAAGTCTGTCCATAAGGGGAATAAGGGAGGGATTTATATAGTGGCAGATTTAAATGAACAAACAAGGAAAATCATCAGTCAAACACAAGAAAGGAAAGAATATTATAGGCAATCAAAAATCTGTAAGGAAAACGGAAAATCCCAAACCCTAGTTGGATCTAACGGCCTTGAATCGAACCAATAATGCAAACATTATTCATTGTAGTGTGTATATAGATGAGAGATCATCCAGATCTTCACGAAATCAAGTTAAGTAGGTCCCATTCTTGAGAGGTAGTTCTTGCCAAAAATAAGGCAAGAACTAAGTAACACCATAAACACGCATATAATAACAGGGTAACAGAAAATAGGTAAGTAAACTATTTATTGATTCCATGTTTGGGTTGGGATTGGAGAGGGTTGGGTATGGTGGCAAGGGTTTCTTTAGAGGAAAGTGGAAGAGTGTTTAGAAGTGGCTGGAGTGAGGGAAATGGGAATAGGGTTAGGGTGATGGGATAATTAAAAGAGGAGGATGAATGAGTGCCGTTGATCTTGGAACGGGCGGGTTGTTGAGACGGGCACCGACCAGATTAATGGGTCATTTGGTTTGGGCTGGAGTTATTGGGCTAAAGCACTGGGCCAATTTTGGTCCGAAAATTAGCTTAGAACTGGGTTACTACTTAAATACACATAATTTATCAAAATAATTCATAAAAGTAATTAAAAAATAAATATAAATATTATTTATGCACTAAAATAATTGAAAAATAATAATTTAGCATTATAAAAATATAAAATGCTACTTTGGCACAAATAGTGTAATAAAAGAGCACTTATGCATGAACATAGGCTATTATTGCGAAATTATGTAAATAGCCTAACAATATAAATATAACTATATAAAATGAGGTAAAAAAACATTATGAAACCTATATGTGGATACAAATAATAAACTTAAATGATTGAGTCATCACAAAATAATTTGAAAGGGTATTAATAAATATTTGAACAATTTAAATGCAAGAAAATCAACTTTAAAGCTTTAAAATTATAAAACATTGTAGAAAATGCTTGCATAAATCTTGTAAATTAAATAATGTAGGAAAATGACATTTTGAAAGTCTATATACTATTTGAGGAATGTGAGGTCAAAATTGGGTATCAACATTCCCAAAATTATATTATAGGACATGTCCGCGTCTATCACCTGGAACTTCGTATCCTTGATGACCCCTGCTGCAAATGTGGTAATTACAACTTCCCCTTTCGTAACAACACTTGTACTATCAAACCCATACAAGGATCATGCTTTTGGTATGAACTTATCATTAGCCTGCATTTCATTTACCACCCTCAGTAAAATGATGTTCACTGAGCTACCTCGATCAATCAAAACTCGTTTTACATTAGTATCATGTACAAATAAAGATATTACCAGTGCATCGTTGCGAGGAATCATCAAGCCATCCACGTCTTCCTCGTCAAATGTTATAATGTCTCCATCCAAGACTTGTTGGACTCGCTTTCTGTGAGTGACAGTGACTTTTGATGTCTTTTTCGCAGCTGTATATGTTATTCAATTGACCTCATCTCCTCCAGTTATGACATTGGTTGTTCTATTTGGTGATGGAGGTTTTGGGGGTTCTTGTATGTTTATGTAGGATTGTCTCCCTTTCTCACTGAACAAATAAGTAAGATAGCCTTGCTTCAATAAATGTTCGACCTCTCATTGCAAAAGCTTGCAATATGTTGTTCTATGGCCATGATCATTATGAAACTCGCACCAGAAATCTGGGTATCTGTTGTTTGGATTTGATCTCATTTATTTTGGCAATCTCACCTTATCACCATACCTCTTAAACAGCCACTAATTCAGAGGTGCTAATGTTAAAGCTATAATCCCCTATTCTTGCTTGTGTAATGGGATCATTACTTCGGGCATGTTGCTCCTTTTTGAACCTGGATGAAGAATTCGCGGCTTTTTTTCTTGATCTTGAATCAAATTTTGAATTCTCTTATTTAGATCGAGAGTCTCGCCCCGCGGATCCCATGTACGGCTCGTACCTATTTTTACCGGACCTCCTTTCTGATTCTAAGCATCTCGAACCTGGTCTTTCTTTTGCCCTTGGATGTGCGACTATATCTTCTTCTATTCGTAACTTCGTACTATATCTATTGTACACATCGTTCCAAGTTGTTATAGGAAATTCTCGCAAACTTTCTTTCAACCTCCTTGTGGCTTCTGAACTTTTCTCATTCAAGTTGCTCGCAAAGGCCATAGCCGCTCAGTTATCATGTACTCGAGGCAACATCATCTTCTCTAGCTGGAATCTATCTATGAATTCCTTGAGCAACTCTATACTCCCTTATTTAACCTTGAAGATGTCTTCCATCCTTTTTTCAACTTTTTGGGCCCCCGAATATGCTTTTATAGATGAATTTGCAAGCTCAGCAAAAGAATCAATGAAATTTTCAGGTAAAGAGAATACCATGTTAACGCTCCTTTTGTAAGTGTTTCGCCAAACTTTTTAACCACAACTGATTCGATCTCCTGCTTGGTTAAATCATTGCCTTTCATGTCGATAGTGAACGGGGTTGCGTGATCCCAAGGGTCAGTTGTTCCATCATATTTGGGAATATCATGCATTTAAACTTTTTAGGAATCAGTAAAGGTGATGCACTTGGCTTCCATAGTTGTTGTGAATATTTATCAATATCCATACCTTTGATCATGGGAGGCACGCCATATATTTTCTCTATACGATTGTTTGGCTCCCATAACTATTTCTGCAAAATTAGGACTAAACCTTGTAAACTAGAATTACTTGGTGTACCTAACCCTCCATCGCGAGATTCATTGGGAATTTCTCCACTTTCAGAGATATCAATCCTTGAACGCGGGTTCTCCAAAGTTGTTGTATTAACTGGCAAAGGAGTTTGCGCTGCATTAGGTAATCCTCTAAAATCTTGCAGTGCACTGTTCACATGTTCTGCAATCAATTGCTTTAGAGCATCCTACTCCACGGTCTGGTCGTCTCATTGTTGATCATCAGCGCGCGAAGCATACATTTCAGGTGAACTTCCACGAGATTGCTGAGGGGATCCCATAGGTGTGTGGTATGGTGGAGTTCCACCTTGTTGGTTTAGATGGTTGCTCTCGTTAACGGTTGACATACTTGGTCATTGAAAAAGAAGTTTTGAAAGTGAACGAATTATTAGTTTCTCGGTAAATTAACCAATTTGTTTAACTCAAAAATAGATTTTTCCGTCAAAGTCAATATCAAGAAGAAATTGGGTTACTGATAACTAAGATTTACTTCACTTTCACAATAGTTCGAAGAATAAATCAAGGAATGGAAATAATTGAGAAAGAAAATATGAAACAAATTGATATTGATAAGTGGAGATTTTGACTACTTATTAGCGCCTTTTAGCTTTCGTTTTAGTCCAAAAGTGTTTAGTTTTCGAAAACTAATGAAATATGCTTAATTGCATGAGTATTGGAAAACGATCAACTAAGATGAAATCCAACTCAAGAAGGAGTGATCTGAACTCAAGGACAAAAAGCAGGCACAGAAGCTCAAGTGCGGACCGCAGATTTTCATTTGCGGCCGCAGAATGTGAAGGAAATTTAACAGAGTCCAAGTGCAAAGTGCGGACCAAACAATTATTGTGCGGCCGCAGAAGCTATGCAAGAGTTAAAGTTCAGAGAGTCTCATTTCAAGCTCAAAAAGTAATGCCGACCGCACAATAATTATGCGGCCGCACCAAAAATTGTGCGGACTGCAGAATATGAGAGATGCGGCCGCAATCCAGAATTGTGCGGCCGCAGAGTCTACTTCTGTCAAGACTGAAGAGAAGTGGGACCTCACATGGAATTTTGCGGCCGCAGAACTTCCAAAAGGTCATTTTTGTCCGAAAATTCCAGCTTTGAATAAATACACTAGTTTCA
This sequence comes from Nicotiana knightiana, assembly GCA_005239525.1. Classification (NCBI taxonomy): domain Eukaryota; kingdom Viridiplantae; phylum Streptophyta; class Magnoliopsida; order Solanales; family Solanaceae; genus Nicotiana; species Nicotiana knightiana. Next base: position 50,786 of record ML432079.1, on the reverse strand, counting down.
CGAAATTAGATCAAGTTTTGAATATTGAAAGTCCTCTAGCCGTTTTTCCTTACCTCTTTGGGCAACTTTAGCTTACTTTGGTGATTTAACATTGAATTTTTATATTTTAATCTTGCAATATAATTTTTATCACCTTTTCTTCTTCATTTTCTTCTATACCCATTATGAGTAGCTAGATTTTTAATTAGGGTTGTGAGCCAACTCTAGTGTGTATACCTAATGGGTGTTTGATTTATGGTTTGTTTATGGTTGGGTGTTTATTATTTAGTCTTGTTCTTGCTTTTAATTGTAGAATTAATGGTTGCAAACATTAGTTCATGCCTATTTGACTTGGTCTCTTCTTGAGAAAGAGAGACTTAGTCTAGGAAACTTGGCTAGCAAGAATTTGGGATAAAATCAAGAGATTGATTGTCTCAATTAAAGGGTTGAACCTAGAAATAGTAAAATCCGACTTGAGAATTTTATCAACTGTTTAGTTCAATACCCATTTGGACTTGAGAAAGCCAAATTGATCAAAATCACTCTCTTACCGAGAGGTATTGAGTGGGTACTTAAGTGTTGATAGCTATAATACACCCCGACCAACGAAAAAAGCTTTAAAGTTTACAACACGTTAGGCAAACACCTAGGTGAAGGTCATAGCCCTATGCCTCTTACATTATTTGAAAACAACAACAAAAATAATTCCTTAGTTCAAGCTCATTCACCACAATATATACTTCTACATCTCATTCATAAAGCTCCCTATGGAATTCGACCCTGACTCTCTATTGGGTATTACTATTGCATCGACTTTCATAACCTCAAATAGAGGTGTGACTTGGACGGGATCAATAATCACTCCAAAAATTGTGGTTTAGAACCATGAGAATAAAGTAAAGAATGATTGCATAAATAAAATAATTATCCGATGATCTTACAAGTCAAGTTTCAGTCTGTATATAGGAGCATACAATTGTAACAGTTTTCATACTTAATTCGGGCTCACTAATGGAATTCATTGTCTTGATTACCGTTGCCATATACAATTGTAACGGAAGTACTTATGGCTAAATATTTCCTGTAACCGTATCGATTTCCCTCCTTTGTTTATGATAGGTTCGTGCCTCTTCCCTTCTTAACGGTCTTTATTCAATTCGCTCATGTTTCTCTTTTTACAGTTGTCTAGCCCGGTTCTTTTCTCAGTGTAACCTCGAGGGTGTTCCTCCCGTGCATTTTTCGCATTTTTTAACTTGTCATATTAAGAACGTCACTTGTCGCTATATTGATGGTCCACGTACCATGCCCTGTCACCTCGATGATAGTCCATGTGTCATGCTTTTTTCCACTAATACAATTTTACCGAAGCACAATTTGTTAAGTCTAATAACACATGAGAAAAATTGGAAAATAGAAGTAATCCAGGGACTAAAACTGCTATTTTTCCTTGAATAATTTATCTCGGGACCCCTAAAGATGTCAAAATATTCCAACTCCTTTTGAAAAGGGCTCCAAATGGCAACTAGCGTGGTGCATATTTCTGGAAGTTTCCTCTTATCTAGAACCCTAGTAAGTCCAACAATAATTTAACTGTCCACAACTATATCGGAGATCTAAGCATCTTTCGTATGTCATCTTCATAAAATAAAATCCGAGCTGGCTTATATTATGCCAACTCACCAATTCCACTCGAAGGGGAATTATTTATAACTTTCTTGTCACTTGATATTTGTCGGGAATATAGAACTTAAAGGACCCAGAAAATGACCAAAAGATTTTATTGTGACAAACAAAACAATGAGAGGATGTAATAGGTGAAATGAAAGCAGGGAAACCCCCCCACCATAACTAAAACATTTGTTCTCTTGCTTAATTTTAATAGATTCTCCTATATATTACAATTATTTGAAGTAGAAAGGCATTTGTGAATTGATAAGAATATTGAGTATTAGATTTTCAGTTATAATTTACTTTATTTATCAAATTTGTAGCATTCAATTTCGTAAAACCATGTTACATAAATCTAATAGTTTGATTTAAAAGAATAAGAAAAACATGTCGATGCAAATTAAGATATTTTTAAGTGATAAAACATAAGGAGAGTGAGTTGATTTTTGGTACGATTAATCATGTCTTTGGAGATTTTGTTGTCGGCTCAAGAAAATCTTTTTAACGGTATAAAACGTACATCGAAAGGCGCCGTATTTTTAATAATTTTTTACACGGATTAAATAATTCTCTGTTATAGAACTTTCATTTTTGTTCCTCCAAAACTAAGAATATAGATAAACAGTTTGGATATAGGTCTAGGTTTTGGAATGTTAAATCAAATTATTAGGACCTTGTGACGAGTTAAGAAAACTAGTCATCAATTCTCGTATGATATATGGCATAATGAAGCATTCATTCTCCATAGAAGTCATCTCTCAACTTAACTAGGTTCATTTTGCAAAACCATAAGAGGACACATGATACGTTTGATTGTTCTCCTCAACCTAAGATTTGTATTGAGGTTTGTCATGTCAACTTATTCTATGACCAGAAATTACATATAAATTAGAATTAGAACGATTTGAATATATTCGTTTTAGCATTACAAAAAGTGTTTTAAAAGCACGGGGCGCAAAGCAAGGGATAAGTCCCGAGGCACCGGCTGAGCATAAGCCCCATGAGTATTAAATTTTTAATATTTTATAAAATAATACAATTACAGTAAATATATTTAAATAGGTAAAATTGCATAAAATTAAAGAAAATTGTACATAAGTGAAAAATATATATAGTTGCTCCCCAGTCCCACAAACAACTAGTTAAAATAATTCATTATCCGCTACTTACAAGCACAAGTAACTTGAGTTCAAAAGAATAAAGTTTTCTACATGGAGGAATAAATAGGATGACTAACCTGCAATTTGAACTTTGAACTTGGTGTTATGGGGGAGAATGTAGTTTTTTGTATTTATAAAAAAAAAATGTTTCGTTGCTTTTGGGAGATAGTAGCAGACTAGCCGACAAGATAAAGAATTGGAAAAAACCATAAATTAGGGCTTCTGGCAGTATAAAAAAAAGTTTTTGACTTTTAAAGTTAACGTTTCAGTTCATTTTTAGAATTTTTGAGTTTTGAGAATTGATGTATTCTATTAAGGACTTATTCAACAAATTTTGTTTTAATTTGAAAAAGTCTTTTGGCTTACCCCTTGTTGCCCTTAAATCGCACACGCAAGTATACGCAGTCAATCAAGTAATAAAGAGTGAGTACAGTATCATCCTCACGAGGACTTGTGATTAATTATCAACTAAATCAAGCTAATTCTAATTTATCGAGTTAAGAACAATTTCAAAGTGGTTTATGTTTGATTAATTATACTAATTATAATTGCAAGTAAACAAAAAACTAATGAACTAGCACACTTAGCACGAAGGATTTTAGTTTAATGAGAAATGCTATTCCAGGGTCATGGTTGTATTGGTGGCAAAAAGATGCCACACATGGACCTTTACTGAGCTGACAAGGCATGATACGTGAAACAATGGTGGAGTGACAACTGGCATATTTCATTAATGAAATATATAAAGCAAGGAAGTTGCGGAGTAAACACCTATGAGATGGTAAAGAGCAAATGACCGAGCCTAGATAGTTGTTGATGAGGCACGAGCGGAACGAATCAAGACTGAAAAGAGGGAAGATTCATGAACCAGCAATTAACAAGGAAATGAAATCAGAATCGTTACAAATCCATGAATATATCAGTTACGATTATCAATCATAACGGGAAATTAATGCCATTAATGCACATCATGAATTAGTCTTAAATAGGGAGAAATGTTATATATGGACATTCCTATATAAGGATATAGAATCTCGTAAGGACAAGTTCCAAGCACTATTGAAATATACTTATATTTTCTTTCTTCTTTTGAGGATTCCATCAACATTTTTACTCTTTCTTTCCTTTCTGCTAATTCATACATTATTTTTATTTCCTTTCAAGCAAGTTATTGAGAAAGTAAGGAATTATTTGGTTATCAGTAGCCCAAGTTCTTCTAAATATAGGCTTTGACTTAAAATCTTATTTTTTGGTTAAATAAATTAGTTCTGTTACCGGGAATCTGATAATCCTTTACTTTTCAAATCCTACTTTCTCAAAACCAAATTATACCAGCTGGTAACGACAATATCCAACGTGAAGGAGGAACTCCACCAATCCCTTCACCACAAGAATTTCCTCGACAGTCTCGAGAGGGAACACCTGAAATATCAACATCACACATGAATGATCATCAAAGGGACGAGCAGACTGTTGAATAAGATGCTTTAAAACAATTGATCAAAGAACACGTGAATAGTGCTCTCCAGGCCTTTGTTAGGGGATTTCCAACTGCACCGCCAAATCCTCTCCCAAACAATATCGTAACCATAAAAAACCCACGCTCGGGGCTTGCCAATTCAGGAAGTGGGGGAACTCCCAATGAATCCCGTGATGAAAGGTCAGGTACACCAAATAACTCTAACTTACAAAATTTGGAAGCCAAGCGCGGCCCCTTTGCCAACACCTAAAAAGTTCAAAATTCCTGATATCTCAGAATTTGATGGAACAACCGACCCACGAGATCATGTAAGTGCGTTTACAATAGGCGCAAAGGGCAATGATTAACTAAGCAAGAAATTGAATCAGTCTTGGTCAAAACATTCGGAGAAACACTCACGAAAGGGGCATTAACATGGTATTCTCTTTTACCTGAAAACTCTATCGATTTTTTTGTTGAGCTTGCAGATTCTTTCATAAAAGCGCATTCGAGGGCTCAGAAGATTGAGAAAAGGATAGAGGACATCTTTAAGGTAAAACAGGGGAATATTGAGTTACTCAGAGAATTCGTGGATAGATTTCAACGTGAAAGGATGATGCTACCAAGAGTACCTGATAATTGGGCAGCTATGGCGTTCAGCAATTTAAATGAAAAGAGTTCAGAAGCCATGAGAAGACTTAAGGAAAGTTTGCGAGAATTTCCTGCTACAACATGGAATGATGTGTACAACATGTACATCACGAAGCTGCGGATAGAAGAAGACATGGTTACACAGTCAAGGGTTGATGAAAGAATAAGTTCGAGACGATCGAGATCTGAAAAAAAGTCCGGTAAAAATAGGTACGAACCTTACATGGGAACTGCGGGGCGGGATTCACGGTATAAACAAGAAAACATACAGCATGACCCTAGATCAAGGAAAACATATGTGGATTCATCATCCAAGTTCAGAAAAGGACGAGATGCACGAGACAGTGATAAGCAAGGATTGGTGATTACAGTTTCAATATTAGCACTACCGAGTTGGTAGCTGTTTTACAAAGTATGGGAGACAAGGTACAGTAGCCTAAAGAAATGAGATCAAACCCTAGCAAAAGAAATCCAGATTTCTAGTGTGAGTTTCATAACAATCATGGTCATAAAACAGCAGATTGTAGATTATTACAAGGTGAAGTAGAGCATTTGTTAAAGCAAGGTTATTTAACTGACTTGTTTAGTGAGAAATATAAGCAATCCTATATGGAAAATAGACAAGAACCTCCAAAACCTCCATCTCCAAAAAGAATAGTCAATGTGATAAGCGGGGGAGAAGAGGTCAATGGTGTAACATATACGGCTGCTAAAAAGACGTCAAAAGCCATGGTAACTCATGGAAAGCGAGTTCTCCATGTTTTGGATGAAGACAGTATAACGTTTGATGATGCAAATGTGGATGGCTTGATAATTTCTCACAATGATGTGTTGGTAATATCTTTACTTGTACATGATACTAATGTAAAACGAGTTTTGATTGATCCAGGTAGCTCTGTAAATAATATTATTCTAAGAGTGGTGAATGAGATTGTCACGACCCAAAATCACAGGTCACAATGGCACCAAACCTGACCTCTAGGTAAGCCAATTAAATAAAGAAATAAACCAAATGAACTTAAAGAAAAATAAATTAGGATTTATCCAAACTCTTACAAAGTTACCCAAGAACTGGTAGTACGAATTCATGAGCTTTTAGGATTTAGGATTTACAAAGCAAATATGAATAATCACACGATCTGTTTGAAAACTAAATGAACTGATTAATAATGTCTAAAACTACCAAGGACTAATGGCAGCTTCTATCCGGAATACACGAACATCTCCAGGGTCAGCCCCCGACTGCTTCAGCAGCTCCGCTCCAATAGTCTACACAGAATGTGCAGAAGTGCAGTATCAGTACAACCGACCCCATGTACTGGTAAGTATCTTGACTAACCTCGTCGAAGTAGTGATGAGTATTTTAGTTGAAAGATGCTATTTGTTATAACCTGTACATTAGACTAACAGTATAGGCAGTTCAAAACATAATAGACAAAAGTACCGTATACAACTCTGTGAGACAGTCAACAATTACTAGCAGGATTAAAGTAGAAGATTTACAATCTTTCCTGGTATAAGAAGTGTATCCAAGATATCAAGTCACATGGCGCGGTAACACCCTCGTGCTTCTATCTCATCCTCACCGTATATAAATAAATTTATGTAACAAATCAATTAGCACGGCAACACCTTCTTGCATTCAACGCATCCTTCCAAATGTATTTATAACAGAACCAACCATATGACAGGATCACGATAACGGGAATTACAAAGTAGTAAATACGCGAATAACAACAATGGACAAGGATATACATGTGGGCAGCAGTAAAGAACTAAACGGAAATCACGTGAGTAATAACAACAATTGGAAAGTAAGGATATCAACGTCAATTAACTAGCATATTGTTGGCCTAAGTACAAATATGAAAAATAAGAAGGAAACACATGATCTTTACAAGTTAACAAGTAAGGGCGTGAATCACTAGCATGACGGAATGCTTAAACTAGAGTGTGACGGAATAGGTATGACATGAGTATAATTTTAAAAGTAGGAAATAGGCATGGAATAGGCATATTAAGCAAGTAAAAGACATGGACAACGCAACAACAATTGAGATAGAGGTCAAGTACGGGACAATAACAATATATCACAAAAAATATATAATTTCAACAATAACAGCTCAAGGTAAAGGCGGAATGTATACAAAAAAAACAGATATCACACCATAATGCATGTCCCTCATCCTCACCTGCACAGAATCACCCTTCGTGCCATGACCTCACAATATTAAAAGCATNATCGTGTGAGGAAATAGGCATGGAATAGGCATATTAAGCAAGTAAAAGACATGGACAACGCAACAACAATTGAGATAGAGGTCAAGTACGGGACAATAACAATATATCACAAAAAATATATAATTTCAACAATAACAGCTCAAGGTAAAGGCGGAATGTATACAAAAAAAACAGATATCACACCATAATGCATGTCCCTCATCCTCACCTGCACAGAATCACCCTTCGTGCCATGACCTCACAATATTAAAAGCATAACAATATAAATAAAATGGCACCGCATCACCCTTCGTGCTTTTACTCTCACATGATATGGCACGGTATCACCCTTTGTGCTTTGCACTCTTTCCTCACACGATAATGTATATGAAATGGCACGGCATCACCCTTTGTGCTTTACACTCTTCCTCGCCAAGCATATGAATATCAATAAAATGGCAAGGCAGGAAGTTTATTTATATAAAATCGAGGAGAGTGATCAACGAATATTCTAACTAAAGTTCTCAATCACTGTTTTACAAGCCAACAATGATTCAATGAACCCTCAAGGGCCACATAATTCAAGTACATCACAAATCTCACAATTCATTAGCAAGAGAGGTATAGAATCCAGCATCTCAAAGTATCGGCCATATTAATGTAGTAGCGATCTCGCATAGAGATGACCAAACAAGACACAACAATGTATTCCCAAAATTCTATCCAATTTGATCAAGTTCTTAGGCTAGGTCTTTATTTCTAACATTTTATACTACGTTCTTAATATCTTTAAATCAAGTGAGGCATGAAGCAAGAAAGTTACGTAATTCTACAAGACACAATTATAACATCATCTATCCCCGAGCAAGATTAACCCTGGCACATACATATATGCTCGTCACCTCACATATGTATCACCCCCGCATGTAGCAAACAGTGGAAAATAGGAGGAAAAATTTCCTCAACAAAGTTAGGCAAAACACTTACCTCAATTCGGTTAACTCCACACTCAAATTTCGCCTTTCCTTTACAAATTCATCTCCGCTCATCTCAATTTATCCCAAGACGACTTGAATACATCACACAATGCAAGAAGAAACAATTTCAATTAATAAAGTTGTGATTCTTATTCAATTTCTAAAAGTCAATAAAATTCAACTCCCCAGGACCGCATCTAGAAATCCAATAAATTTACAAAACCCGAATCCCCACTACGATACGAGTTTAGCAATACCAAAATTACCAAATTTCGATACCAATTCGTCCTTCAAATCATGATTTTACATTTTGAAAGGTTTCACAACTGTTCCCCAAATTCCCAACTTAATTCATTAATTAGATGATGAAATAGCAATGGATTCATGAAATATGGTAAGATTCGGGTAGATAACACTTATCCCGATGATTTGCTTGCAAAACACACGAAAAATCTCCCAAAGTCGAGGTCTACAACTCCAAAATTTAAAAATGGCTAACCCTCGATTTGGGATTATATTCTGCCTGCCCAGCTTTTTATGCATCACGAACTCGGTGATATGGTCGCGTTCGCGAAGAAGAAAAGTGAAAGTTGTTCAGTTTGGTTATCGCGAACGCGATAACAAGCTCGCGAACACGGAGAAGGAAAAACTTGATGGCTCACCACTGGCCTACGTAAACGCGAGGGAAGGCACGCGAACACGAAAGAGGGAAGATCACCAGTACGCGTTTGCGTACAGAGATGAATGCGAATGCGTAGAAGGAATGGTCACAAGTGCCCAGGGCCAGGTTTGCACTACGCGAACGCGAAGAAGGAGAAGGCTGAATTTCGCGATTGTGATCGTGCTCATGGGAACGCGATGAACAAATATTCCCTCTTCCAAGATTACCCTTCGCGAACGCAGAGGAGCAGACGCGAACGCAGAGGAGAAATCCAGATAACAGATACCAGCAATCCAAAAATAGAAGGAAATGGCTCGTAACCCGTCCGAAACACATCTGAGACTCCCAGGACCTCGTCTAAACACACAGACAAGTTCTATAACCTAACACGGACTCGCTCGGGGTCTCAAATCAAATCAAACAACTCCAAAATGATGAATCGCACCAAGAATCAAACTTATGAATTTCCAAATCTTCCAACTTCTAAAACTCGTGTCGAAACCAATCAACCCAACCCGGAATGACGTCAAATTTTGCAGGCAAGTCCCAAATGACATGACAGAGCTGTTCCAACTCTCGAAACCGCGTTCCGACCCCGTTATCACCAAAGTCAACCATTGGTCAAACCTTTCCACTTTCCAACTTCAACTTTCGCTGAAATGCCTCAAATTACCCTACAGACCTCCAAATCGAAATCTGGACGCACGCCTAAGTTCAAATTCTCCATACGAAGCTGTTGACCTCATCCAAAACTCATTCAGGAGTCGTTTACACAAAAAGTCAAATTCCGGTCAAATTCTCACCGCTTAAGCTTCCAAAACTAGAATCTTTCTTCCAATTCAACTCAGAATCATCCACTACTTGAATCCAATCATGCACACAGGTTGATATACATAACGTGAAGCTTCTCAAGGCCTTATGCTACCGAATGGAGCTTAAATTCTCAAAACAACACGTCGGGTCGTTACAGAGATGCAGGCTGATGACAAGATGGTACTAAAAGCACGTTCTTTATCTAGATTTGATAATTCAACTGTTATCACAAAAGGGGAAATAGTGCTTACCACATTTTTAGAGGGATTTATCAAGGATATGAAATTCCAGGTGATAGACACTGACATGGCTTATAATGTGATTCTTGGAAGGCCATGGATTCATGATATGGATGTTGTACCGTCTACAATACATCAGGTCATTAAGTTTACTTCACAAAGGGGGATTCGAAAAATCCGCGAAGATCAACAAGATTCTAAAAATATCAATTCAGTGACGGATTCAAGCACAGCAAATGAGAATCCAGTTGAGGATATAATAATACAAACCTCAGCTGAAGGCGATTTAGGGCAGACAGATATAGATTCAAGACCCGATGTCATTCAAGAGCAAGAAGAGAATGAAAACATCAAAACAATGACTGAAGAACTCGAGGCTATCACACTATTCAAGCAATGGCCAGATCAAAAAGTTTACATTGGAGTAAGACAGAGCCCGGAAATGAAAGGTAAATTAGTTATATTTTTAGAAGCTAACACAGATTGCTTTACTTGATCGCATTCAGATATGAAAGGTATACCACCGTAGGTGATGACCCACAAACTGAATGAAGATCCATTGTACCCACCAATCAAGAAAAAGAAAAGGAAGCAAGGGTCCTTTAAAAATCAAGTAATCGAGGATGAGGTACAAAAACTTTTAAAAATCGGTTCAATACGGGAGGAAAAGTACCCAAACTGGGTAGCTAATACTGTGGTAGTTCCAAAAAAGAATGTAAAATGGCGAGTTTGCGTAGATTATACTGATCTAAATAAAGCTTGTCCAAAATATTCATTTCCTTTACCACATATAGATCAATTGATTGATTCTACCGTATGTCATGAGATGTTGAGTTTTTTAGATGCATATTCAGGTTATAATCAAATAAATATGGACCCCCTAGATGAAGAAAAAACTTCATTTTTTACGGACAGGGGGACTTATTGTTACAAAGTTATGCCCTTTGGTTTGAAAAATGTTAGGGCCACGTATCAAATATTGGTGACTAAAACGTTTCAAGAACACTTGGGAAAGACTATGGAAGTCTACATCGATGAGATGTTAGTCAGGTCAACACAAGCAGGGGATCATTTTCAACACATTTCGAGCACTTTCGAAATTCTTCGCAAATATAATATGAAGCTAAATCCAGAAAATGTGCTTTTGGCGTGGCTAAAGGTAAGTTTTTAGAATTTTTTTTGTTTCTAATAGAGGTATTGAAGTGAATCTTGCATAGATCAAAGCCATTGAGTAGATACCTGACATACTCATGAGCAAAAAAGAGGTGCAAAGGTTAACAGGAAGGATAGCAGCTTTGGGAAGATTTATTTCCAAATCTCCGGAGAAAAGTTTTAAATTTTTTCAATATTGAAAAAGAAAAACCAATTTGAGTGGAATGAAGAATGCCAAAAAGCTCTCAAAAATCTAAAAGCATATTTGTCAAATCCACCCCTACTGGTTAAACCAGAGGACGGAGAAAGGCTACTCATTTATCTTTCCGTATCAGAAATGGCGGTAAGTGCGGTATTGGTGCAAGAAGATAGAGGTAAAAAATCTCCAATTTATATGTTAGCAAATCTTTGTTGGATGCTGAAACACGATATCCTCACTTAGAAAAACTTGTTTTAGGTTAATATGGCATCAAGATAATTGAGACCTTATTTCCAATGTCATCCTATCTATGTAGTAACAGCTTTTCCTCTAAGGAATATATTGCATAAACAAGAACTGTCATGTAGGTTAGCTAAATGGTCTATAGAACTCAGTGAGTATGGTATCGTATACCAACCTAGAACTGCAATAAAATCACAAGTTTTAACAGATTTTGTGGAAAATTTCAGCACAAATGTAGTTCCTGAAGTAGAAAAAGAACTAAATGTATTTACCGGATCTAATCTGCGGACTTGGATCATATTCACCGATGGCTCCTCAAATGTTAAAGAAGTGGGTTTAGGTGTTTTTCTAATCCCACCTTCTAGGGAAATCATAAGACAAGCAATAAAATGTTATCACATTACTAACAATGAAGTAGAGTACGAGGTTGTGATTGCAGGTCTAGAACTGGCACGAGAACTCGATATAGATCAAATTGCTGTCAAAAGTGATTCACAATTGGTAGTTAACCAAATGAAGGGGACTTACATAGATAGAGAGGCGTGAATGCAATAATATTTGGAGAAGGCACGGGAATTGATCAGAAAGTTCCAGTCATGGAAAATCGTGCAAATACCCAAGGAGGAAAACGCAAAAGTAGATGCACTAGCTAATCTCGCGTCTGTTGCGGAAGATAAAAATGAGGTAAATTTTAATAATTTGACTTGGGATTGGAGAAACGAATTTGTTAACTTTTTGCAGTATGAAATTTTACTTGAAGATAAGAGAAAGTCTCAGTTACTTCGTCGAAAAGCTGCACGTTACTGTTTGAGTCGTGGAAATCTATGCCGAAAGATGTTTGGAGGACCTTTAGCAAGATGTCTCGGACCTTCTCAAATGGAATATGTGATGAGATAAGTACATGAGGGACATTGCGGCAATCATGCAGGAGGAAGATCATTGGTGAAAACTCTAATAAGAGCAGGATACTATTGGCCAAAAATGGAAGAAGATGCAGAAAGTTTTGTGGCCAAATGTGACAAATGCCAATGATATGGCAATAATATGCATCGCCCAGCGGAGCTTTTGCATCCGGTTATTTCACATAGCCTTTCATGAAGTGGTTGATGGATATTGTGGGTTCCTTGCCTCAAGCTAAAGGAAAGGTATGATTTTTATTAGTATTAACAGACTATTTTTCTACATGGGTAGATGCAGGAGCCTTCAAACAGGTGCGAGAAAAAGAAGACATGGACTTTATTTGGCAAAACATTATTTTTCGCTTCGAAGTGCCAAAAGAAATCGTATGTGATAATGGACCACAATTTATAGGCAAGAAAATCACAGAACTTTTTCAGAGTTGGCAGATTAAAGGCATAACTTCCTCGCCTTACCACCTGTGGCCAATGGGCAAGAAGAATCAAAAAACAAATTTATTATTAATAATTTGAAGAAAATATTAGAAGAGTCAAAAAGCAAGTGGACTGAGGTGCTACCGGGAGTTTTATGGGCTTATCGGACAACAACAAAGACATGCATGGGGGAGACTCCATGTTCACTTGTTTATGGTGTTGAAGCCTTAGTTCCAGTTGAGATAGGTGAACCAATTACAAGGTATACACAAGCAACTGAGGAATCAAATTAGGAAGAGATGCGAATGAATTTGGATTTACTAGAAAAAAGGAGAGAAGCGGCTCTAATAAGAATGGCGGCTCAAAAACAAATAATTGAGGGATACTATAACAGGAAATCTAATCTGATACTTCAAGATTGGGAACTTCGTCCTCAAAAAGGTTTTTCAATAATAAAAAAGCAGCTAATGCAGGGAAATTGAGTCCAAATTGGGAAGGCCCCTATAAGATTTGAGGCATCGCTGGAAAAGGAGCATATGATTTGGAAACCATGGAAGGAAAGATACTACTATCAAATTGAAATGTTGTTCATTTGAAGAAGTATTACCTCTAAGCAAAAGAAGTACCCATGGTCAGGTATCGCTCAAATATAATTTTATTGAATTATTTTGAATTATACTAACAATTTTAGATTATAGGCAAAAAGCTAGCACGTACAAAATGATGATATTAGACCTGCAAGACACGCGGAATACTGAATTATTTTCGGTCTAGGTTACAACCTTTCTAATGGAAAAAAAGGTTAAGCAGTCATCATCTAATCGTATACCTCCGAGTCTAGTGTGTATTTTCCTTTTCAGGGAACGGACCAAAAGGAAGGAACAATCCAGTGCTCGAGATTTCATACTTCAAATCTCTAACTGGGGGGACTATACATAGAGGGAAAAAAGTATAAGAGTCAAAACTCAAGTCTAAGAGCCAAAAATGAAACTTGAATCAAAAACCTTGTAGCAAGCTTGAGAAGGTGTGAACTCGCAAGAAAGACACAAGATATGCTCCAAGTTCCTATGAGTTCTTAGGTTAAGGTCAAAACTAGTCATGGGATAATAGACCCCGATTTTAAATTTCAAAACCCGTTACAAAGAAAGCAGTTATGAAAGTGTTATATGCATAAATGTTGTACAAAATTTTATGTGCATAAATGAAAAATGATGAATGAAATTTGAAAGTTCAAAGCATAAAACTTCCTCAAATTATTTCTTTTTCATGTTTACTTCTTCTTTCATATATTTACACCAATATGAAGATGAAACGTCATCTTCATCAGTGTCGCTTATAAAAGGGCCCTCCTTTATTAAAAAATCGTGTTTATCAAAATCACGAAATATTAAAGCATTTTTTAATGCAAGATCAAATATCAAAGATCGAAACAAAAACTCATATATCAAAATAAACGATGAAGGTAACCGAAACATATATATTAAACTTTGAAAAAAAAACATAAGTACTTGTTTGTTAGCAAACCTCAAAACAAGATAGGAGTAACTAAAAACAACCATTCCAAAAAAAAAAACTTCCCAACAAAAACTTCCAAACAAAACAACTAAATGAAAACAGAAAAAACTAAGGAGTATCATCTAAGGGAGCATCATCCACAGAAGCATCAGTAACAGGAGAAGAAGGGCCAACTTGAGAAGAAGAGGCTTGAACATTTCTTCACCAAGAACAAGTCCATTTCCCTCACCTTCGGGACATTTACCTTCAGGTGAAGAAAAGCTTTGAATTTGCTGAGTTTTATCAATTGCCTCTTTAGCTTTAACAATCTCAGCATTAAGTTCAAAACCTCCTGGTTAGCATCCATTAGAGTCTCGAGGCGAGTATTTAAAAAGGCCCAGCTCACATCCAATGAAAATTTGTCCTCGAGAATATCATAGTCATTTTTCCATTGATCAATTTCAGCTCTCAGCTCTTCTTTTTCTGCTTTAGAAGCATCATACGCTGTCTTCAAATGAGTAAGGGAACTTTCCAAGAACATAACCTTATCAGTAGAGGCGCCGAGATCTTCTTGATCTTGAGTAAGTAGTTGAAATAATTCTCCCGCGTACGCCTCTTTCTGATTAAGGAGTTCCTTCAAACTCCTTATTTCTTCAGCTGCTTTAGAAAGTTGTTCAGCAAAGGAAGACTCAAGGATGTCCTTATCTTTACCAACTTGACTTGAAGAAGCTTTCTTTATCGCTAATTCAGCAGCAATCATCTTCATTTGTTGCTATAAAGCATTTTTCTCCTCTGCCTAAACTTGCTTCTCCAATTGAAGACCCTCAAATTTCCCTTTCCAATTGTCAGCCTGGTTCGGTAGTCAATAATCTGTTGGTCCGCATGAACGACCCTTTTCATGAGTTTTGTACCAATCAAGTTAATCTACAAAGAAAGAAAATGAGTTATGGATAAACGAAAAGAATAGAAGGAGGAAATATAGTTAAACTCGTACATTCGGAGAAGAATGAACAATATCATTCATCAAGGTCAACGAGCTATGACTTTCCAACTTTGACTTCTCCGTAGGACTAAGCAAAAGTTTTAAACACATATCAGCTTGACCCGATTTCCTCAATAAGTTCCCACCTTTAGGAACCTCAACAATAATTCTCTCCATCGCCTTCTTGCTACTGGGAGGTTCAACTTCTACGTGAGAAGTGGTAGCAACAGGGATGGCAGATGAGGTAGAGGCAGTCACGGGGGTAGCACCAGAAGTAACTTCAGGTAAGAGAATGCGGAGATTAACAGGGACTGATATTGGAAGGGAGGCGAGGGGCAACTCCTCAGAAATAGGGACAAAAGCTCCATCACTTCCAAAGCCACAAGCAAACAGTTGTTCAACATAATCTTTGGGGGGATCATTAACTTTTTCATCAGAGATCACCAGTGGGACTCTCTCTAGCTCATCCAAAAGCCTAAAAGGAACTGAAATCGATGGAGGAGTGGTTTCATCATCATAAATTACACGTCTCCTGACCCGAGGTCTACGTACTAAACAACCCTCCTATCATTCTTCTTCATCCTCAGAGCCACGGGCTCCATCAACCTTTATTTTTGAAGAAGAGCTGAAAATTCTTTCCTGAGCAAGAGTCACGAAAAGCCTTGTGGATGAAACAGATACGGGACTAATACCACGAATGGAAAATCATAGAAAAGAAAAAAAAAGGCATGATAATAAACTCTTGAATCAATAAGGGAGAGACGAAAAAAGATAATAAGCGGGAAAAAGTACTGTGTGTCTTCACTTTCCAACCGAATCTCTGTGAAAGATACTTCGATGATCTTTTATCCATAGGGGCAACAGTTAATTACATTCTTTACCCAAGCACGGAAGTTAGGAATCTCTTCAAAAACTTCCATGGTTGCTGAAAAAGTATGCACGAGATCACATGAATTTCTTTTTTTATTAAAAGAAGAAGAAAGGGAAAAGACAAAAAAAAGTTACGTGCAAAATTCTATTTTTTCTAGAAAAGGCATGTTTTCTTTGCCACCAGAGCACTAATGGGATCAGTAACAAAACGGGCACACCAGCTACGGTCTTTGTCATCTTCAGGGCTAACCAATACCCTCTTACTTCTGGCCACAAGGGAAAAAACTCCTTCACGAAATAATGTAGAAGAGTAAAGATGAAGCAAGTGACGGAAAGTAAAAGGCATAGAAGCCAAGTCTTATAAATAACGGAGGCATGCAAAAACCCTCCAAAGGATGGGGCCAATCAGTCCTAGACACATATTGAAGTAGCGGCAGAATTCAATGATCACTGATCGATAGGTGGTTTAAACCCTAAAGTAAAGGGATAAGTGTAAACGAAGGAGTAACCAATCTGGTATGAGGTTATTCTTTGGTTGGAAACAGGAACTAAAACTGGGAAATCTGGTTTCCAGTTAAATTCTCTTCGAACAAGGGAAATAAGACCAGTGGTGATTAAGGTGAGATAAAGGTCATCATTATTAAGGGAAGCTATGGAAGAAACTTGATTTTTCATGGATTCACGATCAGTTGAAAAAGAAAATTCCTGAGGAATAATCTCAATAATTGTTGGTTCACGCAATGGTTCATTCGAGTCTCTATTTCTAGAGGAGGATCTAGGGTTTAAAGAAGCCCTAGGTCTAGAACAGGAAGGTCTAGAAACATTAACATGAGAAGAAGAGCAGCGGTTAGACAACGAGCCTAAACTACGGGGCCTTCTCTCCTACTTCTAGTAGGTGCAGTAGAAGGAGTGAGCTCATCAACGATAACAACCTTGTTAGGGTCAGGAGCAGAAGAAGACATGGTTGTATGAAGAACTAACAAGGAATAGATACAAAAGTAATAAATAAGAGTAAAATAGAGAATACTGTAGAAGAGGGATTTCGAGAAATCAAAGAGGAATGAGGTATTTGTAAGAAGAAGCAGTCATCATCGAAAGTAGGTCATTATGAAGCGTCATAATGAAAACGTCACTTCGTGACTGATGCAGCCACAGAATACCCATAAAAAGCGTTGAAAATTTTGATAACCAATCACCAAGATCCACATGTCGCGTTGATTCAAAAGAAAACACAATGATACTCGAAAAGCGGCGGCAAAGAATTTCCGCCATAAATACTTACCACTTCTCGAATATTCAATTGAAGAATATTCAGAAAGTGGAGGGATTATCTGTATTTGTGAAAAAAAGATGTCACACGTGAAACCTTACTGAGCTGACAAGGCATGATACGTGGAACAATGGTGAAGTGACAACTGGCATATTTCATTAATGAAATATATAAAGCAAAGAAGATGCGGAGTAAACACCCACGAGATGGTAAAGAGAAAATGACCGAGCCTAGATAGTTGTTGATGAGGCACGAGCGGAACGAATCAAGACTGAAAAGAGGAAAGATTCATAAACCCGCAATTAACAAGGAAATGCAATCAGAATCGTTACAAATCCCTTATAGTTATAAATATATCAGTTACGATTATTAACCATAACGGGAAATTAATGCCATTAATGCTCATAATGAATTAGTCTTAAATAGAGAGAAATGTTATATTTGGACATTCCTATATAAGGATATAGAATCTCACTTGTAAGGACAAGTTTCAAGCACTATTGAAATATACTTACATTTTCTTGCTTCTTTTGAGGATTCGATCAACATTTTCACTCCTTCTTTCCTTTCTGTTAATTCATATTATTATTTTATTTCCTTTCAAGAAAATTATTGAGAAAGTAAGGAATTATTTGGTTATCAGTAGCCCGAGTTCTTCTAAATATAGTATTTGACTATAAATCCTATTTTTTAGTTAAATAATGATTATGTAACAATCCTATTGAATTCTTCAATCAACTCCACTTATTAATTTATCTGGGTTATTAACCTGCAAGGACACTCATAGAAATTTGACAAACTTCTACTCGCCTATTCAATTTATTCTAAACCCTATATTCCTATGAGATTAGAGATAAAAAGAATGCATTAACAATCTCTTGCACAATTGGCTAAGCACGACAAATAGGTATATTTCTATCCGTATTCGCAAATCAATTTTTCAATGATTAGGTTCAAGATCGCGCTCTATTCAATCCTATTGCAATCAAGAATTACCTCTTTCAAGTTTAACTCAAGATTCATACATAGTATTTCACTATTAGCTAGGCAGTAAAATAATTAAACTCTGGATATGAATAAACAACTAATATGATAAATTAACTCGTCAAATCAATATTTGATTATCAACATTCATGGAAAATCATAACCCCAGAATAAAATGTTTAGCCACGCATAGTTATTTGTCCCAAACGCACACGGAAGTATACATAGTCGTACAAGTAATATTATGATAAATCGAATGTCGAACCCACAGAGACTTGTGTAGACTACTCAATAATTCACTATAATTTTTATTTAATCAAGCCAAAATAAAAATCCAATAATGTAACTATTTTATACTACGATTCTAAGAAATAACTAATTATCAAGTAACATTCAATAGAGATAAATATTCCAGGGTTGTGATCAATTCACCACTCATATTGCATTCTAATTAACTCTCCCTTTCATATAATTCACTCATGGTTGCTAATTAATCGATAAATGCTCTCATAACCTTCTCCCGAAGCACTACTCACCTATTCTCAATATATTAACGCCTATATTCCTATGAAATTAATCTATCAGAACGCACTAAGATTACGATATTTAATTAAGCACGGTGACTAGGTATATTCCTATCCTAACCACAAATCCGCTCCCCTGAAGGGTTAAGATCGCGCTCTCTTCAATTCTTCTCTAATCTATACACGGTTCTCCCAAGCATAACATAGATAGTATAGAGAACCTAACTGTTGGCCAGACAATTAAGCAATTAAACACAGAATTGAAGAAACAACCATATATTGAGTGAAATATAATCAAGTTTAAGTTAATTTCGAATAACAATATTCATGGCTAAACCACAACCCCAGAACAATGGGTGTTTAGCCGCTCATGCTAAAATCAAACAATTTCATAAGTGTTGAATTAATTGTAAATACTAGAAAAAGATGAAGAAAACTGATAATCCTTCGCTCCCTAGCAATCCCGTGTGTATTATTCCTCCAAAGTGGCGTCTAACCCTCAAAAATAAGCTTAGACTTGCTTTTATACGTGTTGGGTAGGTTTAGGGCCGAAATAACCGTGTCCCGGGCAAAATAGGAAAACTTCACGTCACCGGCGCCCTGGCTAGTGCCGGGTGCCCACCAGGGCGCTGCCCCTCATGAACTTTCTGCCTTCAGTGCCACAGGTGGCGCCCAGCCCTGCCTATGGCACCCAAAATCGCCGGTTTCGTCGTTTTGGCTCCAATTTCACTCGTTTCGCCCCCAATTGATACCGAATCATTACTAAATATAAAAACACTTCAAATTAATATAAATCATCACATTTAATATCTAAAACTCATGAAATAAAAGTAAAATATGAGGCGATATACATAGAAATATATACACTTCAAGCTAAACATTAACACCCCACACTTAGACTCTTGCTCGTCCTTGAGCAATGGGACAATCTACTACCCTTCAACACATACAAAGTTCATTATCAAGGAGTATTTTACTTTTGAATCACACACCTTACCCCTTGACTATGATCGATACCTGCAATCAAGTATGAACATACAAAATTTTACATTCTTCTCCTTCTTTAAACATGCCCAAGTATAACAATTAAATCAATCATACCAACAACCTGTTTGCAACCACCAAACCTCAAGATTCGACTTGTAACCACTATGCTCTCTCAATTCACGCACCTACCCAACAAGAACATTTACAACATTACCAATCGTTCATGAGATCATGTGCCCTCACCAACAACAAAAGAGTGAATATAACTAGTCCACACATTCCAATATGCTTTTGAACATAATTTAAGGACATCACACAATTGAAAAAATTCACTCACTCTCACAAAGAATTCATGTGTATCCCGTGGTCGTACCATAAGCTTGCCCTTAGTGTAGATCTCTACTAATTTAAGTTAGCCAAATCTAGGATCAATTAGGACTTTTAAGGTTGCAATGTAGGCTAAGAGACGGGTAGGATATATTTTGGAATAGTGACTAACCCTCCTAAGCACTTTAATACACTACCTTCACAAATCAACACATATTCTTCTCAACCAATTCCCTTGCCACAACTCATATTCAACATAGCCCTTTTTCAATTAAGCACTTCTATATTTTCACTAGCACAAATTAATAAAAATTGGAGGTGTGTATATTTTTGTACATACTTTTACTATCATTTTTGTCTCTTTCTTTCCTACACACATTCCATATATGAAGATTCAATGGCTAGTGACTTTTGAATACAATTTTAGTGCACAACGGGCCCTTCCATGGCTCCACTCAAAAGCTACTCCCCAACATCTCACCTTACTTCTTTTAGCGACTAAGTGCCTTAGGAGGTAAAGGCACAAATATCTCAATTTAAGAAGAAAATAGGGGTACGGCTTGTAATGTGGGTACCAAAGAAAAGGTCAAAANTTTTCTTTTAGTGCACCAACAGGCCCTTACATGGCTCCACTCAAAAGCTACTCCCCAACATCTCACCTTACTTCTTTTAGCGACTAAGTGCCTTAGGAGGTAAAGGCACAAATATCTCAATTTAAGAAGAAAATAGGGGTACGGCTTGTAATGTGGGTACCAAAGAAAAGGTCAAAAGGCTCAAATGGGCTAGCAATGGAAATTTTTAATTTTCATGTGACAAGCACATCAATGATCAAGCAAGAAAATGCCTACGTCATCTCCTAGACTAGCATAACCTACAATTTCGCTTCGATTAACACAGGGGGAAAGTTTTAGACTACACAGGATAGCATAGAAAATCACTAAACCTCACTCACACATTGCACATGACTCAATCACAACGGTTTTATTCAACTCTCAAGTCAAGCAAGCACACAAAATTGAGAGAATTAAGCAATATTACACTATGTAGCATACAAGTCAAGCAACTGAGCTAAGGCGTCACAAAATAGGCTATTTATTTTTACTAAGTCATCACATGTCAAACCAAATACAAGGTAAAGCAGAATGTATGTCATAACCTAATATGTCGGCACCAAACATGGCAATGGATATCTCAAAGTTACTCAGTTTCTTCCTAACTACTCTAAAAAAAATAATTTTAAGTGCCTGGTTCGAGTTATNTCCTAAGAAAAAGAATGAAAAATCTTTTTGGTGTTTTTAAATCGGACTTTATCCCTCAAGAAAATTTTCCAACAGATCCATCATTGGGAAAAATCCAAGCTTTTTCTATTTTTTTATTTTTCTTTTCGTTTCTTAACTAAAAAAAAATTATACAATTACACTTCACTTCAGAAAGTAGTTTCCCCACCCCACACTTATGTTATGCATAGTCCTCGATGCATGAATACAAAGAAAGACATTAAAACAAGGGTGAGAAATACTCCCTGAGACCCTCTCGGGCCTAGCTCGGACATGATTCTTAATATTTAGAGTCGNGCCTCCCAACAAGCGCCTTATTTATAGTCGTGGCACGACTCTGCTACTCTGCTCAGGCTGGGCGCTTTCTCTTCTTCTTTCTCCCATGAAGCCTAGCCTTTTTACACGCAATTAACGGGTCTCCTTTTTCATCTCTGTCTCTGTTCTCAATTATCTTTACACCCTCAGCTTGCAACACCACCTCCTCTGGATCACTGCCATTCACATAAGGACTCTGCTCTATCCCCTTCACGTCGACCACAGTAATCATGCACTGGTCCTCATAATGCTTTGGGAGTTTAAGTGCCTTGTACACATTAAAAGTGAACTCCTCATCGTCAACTCTCATTTTTAACTTCCATTCCCTCACATCAATAATTGCTCCACTATTAGCTAAGAATGGTCGCCCCAAAATAATAGCCACTTCCTCATCTTCCTTATAATCAAGAACGATAAAGTCAGCAGGGAGAATAAACTTTCCCACTCGAACTAACACATCCTCAATAATTCCTTCTGGCATAACTAGTGACTTATCTGCTAACTGTAAAGTGATTGTGGTAGGTCTAAGCACCCCCAATCCGAGTTTCTTGAACAAAGAAGAGGGCATCAAATTTATACTAGCCCCTAAATCACACAGGGCTCTACCAACTTCTTGTTTTCCAAGAGACAAAGGAATTGTGAAACTCCCAGGATCCTTCAACTTAGGAGGAAGTTTACTCTGAACCCTGGCACTGCACTCTTCAGTAAGTGAAATTGTTTCGAACTCTGCATGTCTTTGTTATTTGCCACAATATCACTGAGATACCTTGCATACTTAGGAACTTCTTGCAAAATTTCCACCAAAGGAAAATTCACACTCACTTGGCTCAACATATCTAGGAATCTCTTGTACTTAGCATCATCTTTTTGCTTCTGCAGTCTTTGTGGAAACGGAGGTGGTGGACTTGTTTCAATTACTGGCTCGGGTCCTTTATCATCTTTCCCATTCCCATCAACTGGCTTGGGAACTAATTCTCCTTCAGGATGAGCTGTATTCTTCTTTAATTTTGGAGCTTCTTCTAGTATTCTTCCATTTCTCAAGGTAATTGCATTGACTTGAGCCTTAGGATTAGGCTCAGTATCACTCGGAAGAGCTCCTACTGGTCTGGTATTTTGGGCACTAGCAAGTTGTCCCATTTGGCGTTCCAAGTTTCTCATTGCTGCTGCTTGGGCCAGGTGATCAGCCATTATTTTCTGATTGAAAAAAAGTTGGTCGTTCATCATTCTCTTCATAATCTCTTCAAGGATAGCTTGTTGTTCAGCCTGAGGTGGTCTGTATTGTTGTTGAGGTGCTTGAGGCCGATACTGATTCTGATTGCCTTGATTTCCACCCCAAGAGAAATTTGGGTGGTTCCTGCAGTTGGGATTGTAAGTGTCCCCATACTGATTTGTTTGGCCTCGATTTGCATTACCCACAAAATATACAGACTCTGGATTTGCTGGGCATAGATTGCTCATGTGACCCTCTCCACAGACTTCACAAAATACCTGAATCTGTTGAACTAGTTGTACTTGCTAGGCCTGTTGCAGTGGTTGAGACTGTTGCTTGTTAATAATCAGGGTCATCTGATTGGCTTGGTTAGTCAATGTAGAGATCTGAGCTGACAATGCCGAGACAACATCTAATTCAAGAACCCCTGGTGACTTTTGAACAACATTCCTTCCCATCTCACCTTGCCAATCTGGTTTGCTTTTGGAGAATTTATTCAATAATGCAAATATTTCATCATAATTCTTCTCCAATACCTAACCTCCAACTGTTGCATCTACCACAATTTTTGTTTGGGGATGGAGCCCCTCAATGAAAGTGTGAACTAACACTTCGTTTGTCTGATTGTGATGAGGATAGTCTCTGAGTAGACCCTTGAACCTTTCCCATTCTGAATATAAAGATTCGCCTGCTTTCTGTTTAAAGGAGACTATCTCACTTCTGATCTTTGCAGTCTTGCCTGAAGGGAAGAACCTTGCCAGAAATTTTCTTGCCAAATCGCTCCATGTTATAATGGAATTAGCCGGTTCTGCCTTTAGCCATCGCTTTGCTTCTCCCAACAGAGAGAATGGGAAAAGCGTGGGCCTCACATAATCTGGCGTGACCTCGTTAGTGATATAAGTATCACTAATCTCCAAGAAGTTCAGAATGTGCTGTTGAGGATCCTCATGTGGAAGACCCATAAACTGCCCGTTTGCATGAAGTAACTGGATCATGCTCTGTTTCAGCTCAAAGTTCCCAGTGATTCTGGGCTTCACGATGATGGAGGTAACATTAGCAATACTGGGCATTGCTACCTCCTAAATAGCCATGTGTTGTTCCTCTGCCATGTTCACAGGAAATTGAATGAAGTCCTGAATATTGTCTGTATCCCTTGCTTCCCTCAACCTCCTGTGAAATGTTCTCTCAGGTTCGGGGTCAAAGCCGTCAAGTCTGTCCTGGATTCTGAAACTACGCATTCAATCGAAGTTCCTGAGATTAGAGCAAAGATAAAGTAATGTTAGACTATATGAAATAAACAATTAAAGTGAAAACTAGAAAGTAATCTATATTCAAGTCCCCGGCAACGACGCCAAAAACTTGTTGGTCTCAAACGCACACGCAAGTATACGTGGTCGTACAAGTAATATAATGATAAATCGAATGTCGAACCCACAGAGACTTGTGTATACTACTCACTAATTCACTATAATTGTTATTTAATCAAGCCAAAATAAAAATCTAATAATGTAACTATTTTATACTACGATTCTAAGAAATAACTAATTATCAAGTAACGAGTTGATTGTTGTGTATTCAATAGAGACAAATATTCCAGGGTTGTGATCAATTCACCACTCATATTGCATTCTAATTAACTCTCCCTTTCATATAATTCACTCATGGTTGCTAATTAATCGATAAATGCTATCATAACCTTCTCCTGAAGCACTACTCGCCTATTCTATATATATTAACGCCTATATTCCTATGAAATTAATCTATCAGAACGCACTAAGATTACGATATTTAATTAAGCACGGTGACTAGGTATATTCCTATCCTAACCACAAATCCGCTCCCCTGAAGGGTTAAGATCGCGCTCTCTTCAATTCTTCTCTAACCTATACACGCCTCTCCCCAAGCATAACATAGATAGTATATAGAACCTAACTGTTGGCCAGACAATTAAGAAATTAAACACAGAATTGAAGAAACAACCATATATTGAGTGAACTATAATCAAGGTTACATTAATGTCGAATAACAATATTCATGGCTAAACCACAATCCCAGAACAATGGGTGTTTAGCCACTCATGCTAAAATCAAACAATTGCATAAGTGTTGAATTAATTGTAAATACTAGAAAAAGATGAACAAAACTGATAATCCTTCGCTCCCTAGCAATCTCGTGTGTATTATTCCTCCAAAGTGGCGTCTAACCCTCAAAAATAAGCTTAGACTTGCTTTTATATGTGTTGGGTAGGTTTAGGGCCGAAATAACCGTGTCCCGGGTAAAATAGGAAAAATTCACGTCACCGGCGCTGCCCCTCATGAACTTTCTGCCTCCAGCGCCACAGGTGGCGCCCAGCCCTTCCTGTGGCGCCCAAAATTGCAAAATCGCTGGTTTCGTCGTTTTGGCTACAATTTCGCTTGTTTCGCTTGTTTCGCCTCCAATTGATCCTGAATCATTCCTAAACATAAAAACACTTCAAATTAATTTAAATCATCACATTTAACATCTAAAACTCAGGAAACAAAAGTAAAATATGAGGCGATATACATAGAAATATATACGCTTTAAGCTAAACATCAATAGTCATGGTAGCAATCTCAATTAATTCCCAAGAATACAAAAAATCAATAAAATAAGGGAAAAGTTTGAACTCAAGACAAATTCCACGGTCTCCAAACTCTGTGATGGTTTTTCCCTACTTCCCTGTGACTTAGTTGACCTAAAAGAGGTGTTTTTGGCTTGTATATTGCGACAGAAGTCGTGGGCTAAAGTTTTCCTTTTCCTATTCCGTCTCAGCTTCAGGGATTGATGCTGGGGTGGATGATTCGCGTCCATCTCGACTTCAACTTCTCATCGTCGCATGCTGGGGTAGATGCTTCGCATCCACCCTTTGTTCCTTCATCTCTGGTGTGACCAGGTGCAGATGCTAAGGCGGATGCCTTAGCCCGACTTCACTGCTAAGGGTGCACCAAATATAAATTTTCCTAAGTTGGATGTGACGCATCCTCCCTCTTCTCCTATAGCTGGAGCACCATTTCTTCATATTTTTGCACTCCAAACATCCTAAATCATCACGCACAACTCAATTAGCCATAAAATCAATAATTAACACATGTTGGGCATTTTAAACACCAAATAGCACCAAAAAGTGGTTAAAACATGGGTAATGTTATAAAACAATAAAAGAAGGAGAAGAGTATTATAGAGAAAAGTAGAGAGAGAATTCTTATTGATTTGGGATCATTTACAATGGGGTAAGACCTCTCTATTTATAGGGGGGAAATAACTTAGCCACAAAGTAACAAAATCTCTAAAGTATAGACATTCACTCTAATTATAATTCTATTCATAACACTCCCCCTTGAATGTCTACTCAATAAGTAATGTGCCTCGTTAAAACCTTAACTAAAATAAAACCCAGTGGGAAAAAATTCTAGTAAAAGAAAAAGAGTATACATGTTTAGAAATACTTCTTATGGTTGCCTCGTTAAAAACCTTGCAAGGAAAATCCAGTGGGACAAAGCCTTGTAAGGAAAAAAAGAGTACAACGCGTATTAAATCCCCCTAATGAGAGCATCAAGTCACATCCTTGAGTCTTCGCATCCCAGTCTTGTGCACTAGCTTCTTGAAGGTTGACATCGGCAGAGATTTGATGAATAAATCAGCTATAATAACTCCAATGAATATGTTGCACGTTGAAAATCCTCGCTATCACATTATCATGCTTGTAGTTATAGCAAGATACAAACGTTCAAAAATTACACTTAGGATGTGGTACTTCAGGATCAAGAATTATATATCCTTTAAGCAATTTAAATCCTTCAGAGATTGTCATATAAGTTATGTCATATAAGCCATATAAATAGACTTTAGATTTTTATCACATATGCATGTCATGCCAGACATATAAGATAGATAAATATAATTGTACACTCTTTTGACTTTATACTTTCAAGTGTTTGAACTGTAGGTTAAAAACTATGTCTTTCGTATGAAACCAATTATGTTCAAATTATGACTCTTCCATTTGGCCAATATTTTTGTGTCTGTATTCGACAGGATTAAGAGCCCCATCTATACTTAGAGCTATCACAGATGTCATCGACAAACAATCATATCGGTTCCAACCTCCTTTTTTCATAAAGACATAACATAAAGATCTCTTCATTCATATTTTCAGGTACCTAAACCTCTCCTGGAATTTTATGAAGTATTATGCCATGTGATCTTTTAGATCACTTGCCTCCTTATTATGATATTTTTGATCATTTGCTCATATTCTTCATAATTGAAACCGATTTGTCTATACGCTTTAAGTGTACCATAGATTTTGTCTTCCTAGGACTTATTTTAATAGGAGCATTCGCCGTGAGAATATAGTTACTTTTTTTGGGTCCGCAAATACGTCTGGCATGCTTTGCAATGTATTGCAGATGAATTATATTTTTATGAACTTCAAGTTCATATTATCTTCAAGGATATAGAGGTACAAATGATAATTCATTCCACGTAATGTTTTCTCAACTGTTTATCTCGGCCCCCCCTCATGTTAGAAAAACTAACTTTCTTTCTGAACTTTGAAAATCCACCTTTGTGCGTTATGGTATTAATCAAAATATACACCACAGATCAATAATAATAAGATGAAATTATTTGGTTCCTGACCCCAAGCCATTTATGTGGGGAGAATGTAATATAGTTTTGTGTATAACGTATATCAAACTGATATACATAACTTTGTTCTCACAGGCAATAGTTTAGCTATTAAGGGGAGGCACTCATTAAATAATTTTGCTAAACCAATGTAATGTAAATCAACTTATCAAGATGAACTGTCTTGAATGGAAAATATGAATATTTTTCTAGAAATTAAATTATTAATCAAGTTATCACGCAAACATCAGGTTACAGGTTAATAATAATCGCGCATGTAACCATCTCATAGATGCATCTTATGTGGTATACATGGCAGTGTTTAACCAAAGAATTATACCGTTTGACTAAAGCTTATTTTTAAGATGAATACGGGTTACTGATAATCAAGATAATGGGAAAAATGAATAATAGACAATATTACTGAAATAAAAGATCGAAGTTGATTGTATTCGAGAATCAGATGCCTTTACAAGTTGTATTCCCCTCCCTTATATAGGAGATTCTTATAACGTACGACTCCTGCTATGGTTACTCATTAATGACTAATTATGACATTAATGAGGCGTTACAAAGGATAACGGTAATAGAGGTTCAGTTACATAACGTTCAAGTAATCAATTGTGGGTCCTTGAATATGCCCGTAGCTTTGACTAGATTCATTCTGACCGTGCCTCTCTCCCGTTTTGATCAAGTTGAGTTTCCCGTGGCTGATAAGTTCGTGGGTTTACTGAA
>ML432079.1:0-20036 GCA_005239525.1 Nicotiana knightiana | reverse complement strand
TCCCCTTTTCGTGATGGTATTGATCTTGCTCTTGACGACGTCCCTTTGGCTGTTGTCTTTTTTGCTTCTTTGAGAGAAGTTTCTTCGTCTATTCCTTTGGCTATCTCAACTTCTGCTGCTGCTTTGCCTGTAACTTCTTCAACCCTTCAAATTTCCGTGCTTACTCCTTTGCCCATGGCTTCTCTAGCTCCTCAACCTTCCGTGCCTGTTGCTACTCCATCTTTTCCTGCTTCCATGCTTTCCGTTAGGGAAGCAGGATCTTCTAGCAGAGAGATGCGGCAGGTGGTAATAGAGGTTACAGCTAAGGGAAACCTTTTCAAGAAGACGGGTGAGCCTGAAGTGTGGCACAAGCCTTTGATAGGTCCCTTTGAAAAAGCAAAGCTAGCTAGCCACGGTGCTCTTACATGGGCCAATGAGGTCGTGCATACCTCTTTGAAGGTATGGTGTAAGTCATCCTCTTTCACTCTCGTATATGAAATTTACCATATCTGACTGGTTTACTTCTTGTAGATTAACCTCATAGGCATGGAACTTATGAAGAGGATTTCAAACACAGACTAAGAGACAAGAGAGTTGTAGGCAGAAGTTGATAATTGGAAAGCACAGTATGATAGCCTAAGGATTGACATGGACGCTTTAGAAGAGGAGAGGAGTACCTTGAAGAGGCAGATGAGACTTATGGCAGCAGAACTAGCAGTGGAGCGGGCTTCTTGCAGTCAAGCTGACAAAGATAAGAGTGTTCTGGAGTCTTCGTTCGCGGAGCAGCTGTCCCGTGCCTCAGAGGAGATTAGAGACTTGAAGAACTTGCTGGGGCAGAAGGAAGAATACTCAGGCGAGCTCGTGCAATCACTCACTCGTACTCAAGAAGATCTTCGAAGGGCTTTAGACAAAGCTCAAGCTTTAGAGGAGTCGATTGTTCCATTAAGGGCCGCTCATGAAGCTGCGGAGGCGGAGAAGGACGGGCTGAGAGCTGAGCTTCAAGTGTGGGCACAAGATTATGAAGATTTGGAAGAGGTGGCTGCTGTCGATGTGAGCTGGGCATATATGAATTCTCGCCTTGACACATTGATGGAGGTGAGTCAAGAGGGTTTTGACCTTAGTGCTGAAATAGCCAAAACTAAGGAAGCCATGGAGAAGGCTCAATAGGGTCATAACCTCTCTTCACCTGATGGTGAGATTCCAGCCGCTCATGCCTCTTCATTCTCAGTTGCTCCCGCTCCTTCTGCCTCTGAAGTCATCCCCTCTCTTTGAAAAGATCTAGTTGGTTTATCCCTTTTTTTCTTTTTCTTTGTATCAATTGGTGGTTACCCCCAGTCTCATCGAGGGTAAATTTGGATTTTCTTTAAGTCCCCAAATGAAAAATTAGGGGCACCACAATGTAAATATAAAAATCTTATACGGCTAAGTATAAGTTAATACTTAGTTTTAGTCATTTTTAATATATAAATGTTAGTTCGACTTTTGTTGAGTTTCTGTTTCACGCTTTAAGTCTTTTGCATGCTTTATTTTTTGAGGTTTAGTTTTAGCTTCGAGTTTTGCATGTGGAATGCTTTAGACTACTCGTACCTTTTTTTATAATAGGCACGGTGTCATATTAAATGTGTACCTTTTTACAATAGGCATAGTTTATGGAAGAGGGCCCTTTATAATCGACATGAAGAAGAGGTCTCAACTTCATGATAATGCAATAGAGTGATAGGAATTTTACACATGTTTAAAAATGTTTCCAAGGAAAGTTTTTTGTTTGAACTTCCATGACATTTTACATGTGTTTGGTTATCGTCTAAAACTCACGCTTGCAACTGTTTTTGTTTAAGGGATTTAGTATACTCTTGTATTTCGTAATTGTTTTCATAGGTAATAGTTTTTTGATATTAATACAAGGAAATAACTGTTTTTTCACTAGTAACAGTTTTTATAAAGATTGTGGTTTTTACCCGCAACTGTNTTTTTTTTACTAGTAACAGTTTTTATAAAGATTGTGGTTTTTACCCGCAACTGTTTTGGAAACAGTTTTCTAATAAGTGTGAGGGAAATGTTTTCTTATTCGTAACTGTTTTTATTTGATAACAGTTTCTTGAACAAATACAAGGATTTAGATCTTTCATCCATAACTGTTTTATTTGAGAACAGTTTTTTGAATGAGTACATTGATGATGATCTTTTACCCCTAACTGTTTTTGTTACAACAACTTTGAATAAGTATAAAGATGTACATTTCTTTCTCGTGACTAATATTTTGCCTTTCAACCTGAATATGTTCGAAGGTTTTTGCTTTTTGCATTAGGCTTTATATTTGGATGACTCTTTTGATTTCTTTCAATTCTGCTCGTGTCACTTGTCTCATTGGGTGATGGGTCTTTTAGGCTCGAGCTTTTGACTTTCTGATAGTCTTCTTTGCTTCGTCTTAGCCTTCCATACTGTATAGTCCCCCAAGTGTTTGAGCTTTGAAGAATGAAATCTCGAGCACTTGATTATTCCTTCCTTGTGGTCCTTTTCCTGAAAAGGAAAAACATTCCGGACTCGAAGGTATATAGTTTTTTAGATGATGACTGCTTAACCCCTTTTAAAACGTCCATCAGAAAGTGTAACCCTAGACCGGGAATTGTGTTATTTCCTCGCGTCTTTGCAGGTCTAATATCATCATCTGGTGATGGGTTAGCTTTGTGCCTATCATCTAAAAAAGTTAGTAAAATTTTTAAATGTTCAAAATAAAATCGAACGTGTGATACCTGACGGGGGGTATTCTTTTCTTTTTAGAAGTAATACTTCTTTAGATGGATGGCGTTCCAGCTTGTTGGTAGAACTCTGCCATCCATAGCTTCCAACTCATAGGCGCCTTTCCCAGCTATGCCTCGGATTTTGTAAGGTCCTTCCCAGTTTGGATTTAGCTTTCCTGCACCTGCTTCTTTTGTTGATTGAAAGACTTTTTTGAGGACGAAGTCCCCAATTTTAAAGTACCTGAGATGATCTTTACGGTTGTAATAACGCTCTATGATTTGTTTTTGAGCTGCCATCTGTATCAATGCTGCTTCTCTCCGTGGTTCGAGCAGTTCCAGGTTGGTCCTTAATTTATCGCTGTTTTCACCTTCCATGGCCATCGAGAACCTTATACTTGGTTCGCCAATCTCTACAGGTATTAAAGCTTCTGAGCCATAAACAAGTGCAAACGAAGTTTCTCTCGTGGCTATTTTTGAAGTCGTTCTGTATGCCCATAGTATCGCTGGTAACTCATCAGGCCAGTTTCCTTTGGCTTTACCCAGCCGCTTGTTTTAGATTGTTGACTATGACCTTATTTGTTGACTCATCTTGACCATTAGCCACGGGGTGGTAAGGCGTTGAGGTGATCAGCTTGATTTTCCAACTTTCGAAGAATTCTGTGATTTGCGAGCCTATGAATTGTGGGCCATTATCCCACACGATATCCTTTGGTATTCCAAAGCCGCATATTATGTTTCGCCATAAGAAGCTTTTAACTTCCTTTTCTCGCACTTGTTTGAACGCTTCCTTCTATACCCATTTTGTAAAATAGTCGGTTAGTACGAGTAAAAATCGTACCTGACCTTTAGTTGTGGGTAAAGGTCCTACTATATCCATCCCCCATTTCATGAAAGGACATGGGTATGTTATTGGATGTAATAATTCCGCTGGTCGATGCATGTTATTGGAAAACCTTTGGCATCTGTCACATTTGGATACGAAATTCTCGGCTTCTTCTTCCATCTTAGGCCAATAGTATCCGGCTCTGATTAGAGTTTTCACTAAGGATCTCGCCCCTGAGTGATTTCCACAGTGTCCTTCATGGACTTCTTTCATCACAAATTCCATTTGGTTAGGTCCAAGGCATTTAGCTAGGGGTCCTCCGAACATCTTGCGATAAAGTAAGTTACGAATAAGGCAGTACCGTGCAGCTTTGCGGCGTAGTGCTTGAGCCGCTTTCCTGTCTTCATGTACGATGCCATTCTGCAAAAATTTAAGAATTTCGTTTCTCCAGTCCCAGGTTAGGTTGTTGAAAGTTACCTCATTCCTGTCCTGGTCTATTATTGAATGAAATAATTGAACGGCAATTGTATTGTCTTTGTTCGTTACTTTCGTTACTGCTGTGAGGTTAGCTTATGTATCTGCCTCTGCATTTTCTTCTCTATGTATTTGCACTACCTTCCATGTTTTGAATTATCTCATGAGCTCCCGTGCTCTTTCAAGATACTGTTGCATTCTAGTCTCTCGAGCAATGTAAGTCCCTTGTATCTGATTTACTACCAGTTGGGAATTGATGTTGATCACAATATGCTCGATTGAGAGCTCCCGTGCAAGTTGAAGCCATGCAATAACAGCTTCGTACTCTGCTTCATTGTTTGTGATATGATAACACTTTATAGCTTGCCGTGTCTTTTCACCCGTGGGTGACATCAAGACTATGCCTAAGCCAGCGCCTTTTATATTTGAAGCACCATCGGTGAACAAGGTCCACAGGCCTGGATTAACACCGTTAAAGAGTTGTAACTCATTTTCTACTATAGATACAATGTCGTTACTAAAGTCATTAACAAAATCAGCTAGTATTTGAGACTTAATTGCAGTCCTAGGCTAATAAATTATCTTATGCTCACTTAATTATATGGCCCATTTGGCTAATCTTCCTGACAATTCTTGTTTATGCAAAATATTTCTTAAAGGATATGAGGTCACAACAGTGATTGGGTGGCATTGAAAATAGGGTCGTAATTTTCTATATGCCATTATTAAAGCTAAAGCTTTTCCAGATGTGGATATCTAGTCTCTGCATCTAACAAAGTTTTACTTACATAATAGATAGGTGATTGTTTACCTTTTTCTTCTCTTACCAATACTGCACTTACAGCAATTTCTGAGACAGTCAGGTATATGTACAATATTTCCCCTTCTTTTGGCTTTGAAAGCAGTGGTGGTTTCGATAGATAAATCATCAGGTTCTTGAGGGCTTGATGACATTCTTCAGTCCATTCGAACTGATTCAGTTTTTTGAGAACTGAGAAGAATTTAAATCTTTTTTTGGAAGATCTAGAAATAAACCTCCCCAAAGCTGTTATTCTTCATGTTAGTCTTTGAACCTCCTTTTTATTTGTTAAAACATCAGGCATTTTCTCTATGGCTTTAATTTGAGCGGGATTTACCTCTATTCCTCTGTTTGATACAAGGAAACCCAAAAATTTGCCTGATTGCACTCCAAAAGCGCATTTCTCTGGATTCAACTTCATATTATACCTGCGTAAAATATCAAAAGCAGTAGATAGGTGTTGGAAATGGTCTTATGCTTGTATTGATTTTACCAACATGCCATCGATGTACACCTCCGTCGTTTTTCCCAGATGTTCTTGGAACATCTTGGTCACTAGCCTTTGATAGGTGGCTCCAGCGTTTTTTAGGCCAAAAGTCATGACTTTATAACAATAAGTTCCCCTATTCATGATAAAGGAGTTTTTTTCCTCGTCTAAAGGATCCATTTTAATCTGATTATAACCAGAATATGCATCTAGAAAGCTTAATAGTTCATGACCTGCGGTAGAATCAATCATTTGATCTATATGAGGCAATGGGAATGAATATTTGGGGCATGCTTTGTTTAAATTAGTATAATTTACACATACTCTCCACTTGCCATTCTTTTTAGGTACTACCACGGTGTTTGCCAACCAGTTAGGGTACGTTACCTCTCGTATCGAACCAATCTTCAAGAGTTTCTGTACCTCTTCGTCGATCACTTGGTTCTTGAATGGTCCTTGCTTTCTTTTCTTCTGCTTAACAGGTACGAAGGATAGATCTTCATTTAGTTTATGAGTCATCACTTCTGGTGGGATGCCTGTCATATCTGAGTGGGACCACGCAAAGCAGTCTGTGTTAGCCTTTAAATAATCAATTAACTTACCTCTTCGAGTGGGGCTTAGCCTCGTGCCTATATACACTTTCTGCTCAGGTTTTTGTTCAGATAACGGAACAGCTTCGGGCTCCTCCGTAGTTGTTTTGATGTGCTCATCTTCCTCCGGTTCGTCCGGTCTAGAATCCGCATCTGTGTGGTATAGTACACCTTCCGTGGTAACTTGACTCTTCTTCTCGTAAGTATTTTCTTTCGTGCCTATTTCAGCAATAATATCTTCCGTACCTTTGTGGGCAGTAATTTGTTTTATGTCTGTTTGGGCGGTGTTACCTGTTTGAGAGATTTCCTTATCTCGTAATTCTTCCACCTCTATTTTCTTGTTGTAGTGTACCACATAATTTATATTTTTTGCGGTCTGCTGATCTCCTTTGATTTGTTGAATCCCTCATTCAGAGGGAAATTTAATTACCTGATGCAACATGGAGGGTATCTCTTTAATGCCGTGGATCCATGGCCTTCCAATGATCACGTTATAAGCCATGTGAGTATCAATGATTTGGAACCTAGCTCTTTTGATCACCNTGTGTAATTTTGAACTTTGTGGTTGTTTTGCAAATCACTCTGTTTACTTCTTCACCCCCGTGTATTACGTTAACGGTTCATTTTGGAGAAGGAGGCTTTGGGGGCTCCTGCATGTTCCTCATATATTCCTGTTTACCTTTATCACTAAATAATTCTGTTAAATAGCCCTGTTTAAACAAATTTTCTACTTCACCTTGTAAAAATCTGCAATCCGCAGTTTTGTGTCCATGATCGTTGTGAAATTCACACCAGTGATCTGGGTTTCTTCTATTTGGATTTAACCGCATCTCTTTGGGCCACTTAACCTTGTCTCCCATGTTCCTCAATATTGAGACAAGTTCAGTAGTACTTACATTAAAGGTATGATCCCCAATTTGAGTACTACCTCTAGGTCGTTCATCTCGATCTTTTCTGGATCTAGACGAGGATGAGATTACATCTCTTCCTTGTAGTCTATAGTACGACCTAGTGTTTTCGAACCTGGGGCGGATATCATGTCCCGAGGGTCCTAAGTAAGGATCATAGTTGTTTTTACCTGATCTTCTATCGGATTCAGGACATCTGGATCTGGAATGATCTTCATCTCTCGGACGAGCAATGATATCTTCTTCTATTCTGAGTTTAGTGTTGTACCTGTTATATACATCGTTCCATATTGTGTCGGGGAATTCTCTTAGATTCTCCTTAAGTCGCCTGGTGACTTCTGAAATTTTATCATTCAAGTTGCTTTCAAATGCCATGGCTTCCCAATTATCAGGCACCCTGGGTAACTGCATTCTTTCTCGTTGAAACCTATCTACAAACTCTCGGAGTAGTTCCCTGTCTTGTTTTATTTTGAATATGTCTTCCATTCTCTTCTCAACTTTTTGTGCACCAGAGTGTGCTCTTATAAACTAATCTGTAAGCTCAGCAAAAGAGTCAATAGAATTTTCAGGGAGAAGAGAATACCAGGTTAGAGCCCCTTTGGTAAGTGTTTTCCCAAATTTTTTGACAAGGACTGATTCAATCTCTTGTTTCGTTAAGTCGTTGCCTTTTACCCCAGTTGTGAAAGCAGTCACATGGTCGTGTGGGTCAATTGTTCCATCATATTTGGGAATNCGATGCGATCGTTCTGCTCCTTCATCTGTTTCTGCATGGTTAACAGTAAATTTTGTAATTCTGAGTTATTAGATATACCTGGTCTCGTTTCAAGAGATTCATTAGGAGTATCTCCTCTTCCTAAGTTTGCCAACCCAGATTGAGGATCTTCCATGGTGATGGTGTTATTGGGGGGTGGCGTTGGCGGTGTAGGCAACGCCTGCTGGTAATCCTCTCGCAAATTCTTGCAAAGCTTGGCTCACATACTCTGCAATCATTTGCTTTACATGATCTTGTTCCACAGTTTGATCATTATTACCATGGTTGTTATTGGATCTTTCTGGGGATTGTTCACTCGAACCACGTGGGTTTCCTGAAGGTGATGGAACTGGGGTTCCACTTCTTTGTTGGTTTTTGTCATTGAGGTTTGACATAATTCAAAGGATATCACTTGGAAACTAAACAAAGATTATCAGGTTCCCCGTAGCGGAACTAATTTGTTTAACCAAAGAATTAGACCCTTTGACTAAAGCTTATTTTTAAGATGAATACGGGTTACTAATAATCAAGATAATGGGAAAAATTAAGACAATATTACAGAAATAAAAGATCGAAATTGATTATATTCGAGAATCAGATGCCTTTACAAGCTGTATTCCCCTCCCTTATATAGGAGATTCTTATAACGTACGACTCCTGCTATGGTTACTCATTAATGACTAATTATGACATTAATGAGGTGTTACAAAGGATAACGGTAATAGGGGTTCAGTTACATAACGTTCGAGTAATCAATTGTGGGTCCTTGAATCTGCCCGTAGCTTTGTCTATATTCATTCTGACCGTGCCTCTCTCCCGTTTTGATCAAGTTGAATTTTTCGTGGTTGATAAGTTCGTGGATTTACTGAACTGTGCCTCTTTGTACCGTACCTCTTCAAAGAGTTACGTCCAGCTGTCGTGTTTTTCTGTGTCCACGTGACTGACTGAGTTGTTAAAAGTTGGGTTACGTGTGAAACTCTTTTTTACCAATACAGGCAGGTGAATGGGCATATTCACCTTTGATATTTCCAGCATTCATGGGATTCAATCCTAATTTTAGTTGGTCTATTACTTAATGAGAACAAACAACATAAGAGAATATGTAAAGGACTTTCTAGTTTTTTAATATTTACCCATGTGAATCCTATTTTATTTTGCACATCATACTTAAATTGATGGCTAAACCAATTATGCCAACTGGATAAATTATCAATATTGATAAACTTCAGGTTTATACCATGACGTATGCAATTATCAATAAACTTCAAGTTTATTGTGGCATTTTTTTATTTATGTAGTACAAACTAGAGAATAAAACGGGTAACTTTTTATATACATATCACTCAGCTACAAGTTGTAGTAATATAAGATATTAAATCTTTCCTTATTTATAGTCTCAATATAACCAATCATTTTTTCGAATATTTTAGAAACTAAATAAGTTTCTTTGAGACTTACTACGACTCAATACCTTATTGATAATCAATTGTATTTCTCCAAAATAGTATAATTGGCTCTTCCAGAGTTCTCAATTAATTTTGTACTTGCACATATTGATCAACATCCATACGGTGAGTATCTCTTTCAAAGAGAAAGTTATACCATTATGGTAATGGTCAAAATCATTATAGGAAAGATATATTTCCATTACTTTTGCCCTGTAATAATAATATTGCCATTATATTTTGGGCATAATCACAATAGGTATGTTATCAATGACAATTAATGCTATAATAATGAAATTATTTTCTTATTTCATCTCAAACCTCCTCTTAGAAGTGAGTGTGGTATATTCACTACCATTAGTACATTCATATTCTTCCAAGAATGAATATGTATTCATAAATCAGATGTTGTCACATTCACATCATGAATGGACCACAATCATTTGTATGTGCTTTACGAAATCTCATGTCAAATACAGTGTGAAGGCTTATTTTGAGAATCCTTATTATTCTCATTACCATAATGATGACGATTATAATTTCGTTTATTGCCATGTCCATACCCATTGATACCTTCACGGTAATAATTTTGTCTTCTTTCAAACTTATCACATATTGCTATCACATTCTCTTAAGGGAATGAGAATGAAGCAAATTTAATGGGACATGTTTCCACTTCTTGTGCTTATAATCATACATGAATTTGATTATGGCAAGACATAGCGATTTTACCACTTCAGGTGGTTATAACTTCTTACAACTCTATTAGAGTTATAATCAAAGTTTATTGTATTTGTTGGTATTTAAAATCAAATTAAGAATTTCAAGAATTTAAAAGAGAAAAATAAAGTAAAATACTTACCTTAAATCTAGAATTTAACATGAAGGAAGTTTACGGAACAATTTACAATCATTATACTCAATCCCAAAGCTTCTACTCAATTGGCTTAGAGTCTCGTGCTGATAACGTGTTATAAAATAAAAGAAAGAGAAGAGTATTGCAGAGAAAAGTAGAGAGAGAGAATTCTTATTGATTTAGAATCATTTACGATGGGGTAAGACCCCTCTATTTATAGGGCAAAAATGACTTAGCCAGAAAGTAACAAACTCTCTAAAAGATAGACATTAACTCTAATTACACTTCTATTCATAACAGATAAAGTAATATTAAAACATATAGAAATATGCCCAACATCACGCCTCACTTTAAAAGCGTGCCTCAATGCTCAGGCGTACCTCACGAATTGTTGCGCGATGCCTCTTGAGACTTTTGACCCTCACCATTGCTTCAGGGCAATTTTGGTGCGTCTCTCCCAAGCTCCCTGAAAGTGCCTTTTAAAATAGTAATTACAATTTGTACTCTTGTGTCTCTAAATCAAGAAATTTCATCTTCACATACTTCACCTTCTCCCTTTCCTCTCAGTGTCCCACCCTCAAGTCAGTCAATAATGTCTCACTCTTAGCTAGCGTTTGGTCATAAATTCCTAAATTTGTTTTGAAAAATCTGATTTGGGTGAAGTTTGGTTTGAAGATGAAAATGTGTTTGGACATCAGTTTTCAAAACATATTTCCCAAATTTATTTTGGAAAAACATGAAACATGACTTATACCAACAAGTTCTAAAAACTATCACAAATACCAACAGTACCATTTTCAATAACATTCATTATATTATCGCAAACCATAGTCTTGAACATAAATAAATTTGATACAAAATTATCATTTTTATAATGAACTACACGATACACTATCAGATGATCGAGAAGACGAAGCAACATTGTTACAAAATAATAAATGGTGGGCTCTTTTATAAAATACAAAGTTTGGGGATATTTTTAAAAAAATCTAATAGTGATATTTTGGCCCAAAACCAGCTATTGAGCTGATTTTGGGATTTGAAATTTTGCCAAAATATAAGCAAAATCTATGACCAAACATGTGTTTGCCAAATAAAATTCAAATTTATTTTGACAAAATTTATAACCAAACAGGTCCTTGAACTAGTTGGAGTTAATTTTATGAATTGAACCAAAGAGGCGTTCTAATGGTTGTTTGGGTGTAGATTTAAAGGGCTACTACTAGACAATAAACAGGTAGCATCTTGCTTCTATTCTCATCACAAGAATTATTGTAGATGGAAATCTAAACTTCGGAATGGCAAGTACCAAAAAGAAATTCTATATCACCTTTCACCTAGAACAGAATACAATCTTCCTGAAACATTTTCTACTACCGGAAAGGTTGCCACGAGGAAATAAGTGTGGGAGAAAAAGGCTATTTTTGTACATCGGACATGTAACTTACTGATCTGATAAATAAGGGCTGATTTGATTTATTAATTAGTTATGCAAGAATTATTTATGTGGTAACTAATAATGAATGAAGTGTGGTAATTAATGAAATAATTGTTATACATGAAATACTTTATTTTAAAAGGGTAAGTTTTATCTTTAAATAGTTTAATCCTTCCATTGCTAATACATATATTTATATAACACCGCCACCCAAATATTGCATTAGCTATTCAATAATTATCTTACGCATCAAATATCAACCAATATATTATCTTATGTTGGATTGTATGCTGGCATTTATTTTTTTAAATATCACAGCCAAACGACTCGTAAGATTATTTTAGAAAAGAGAGGGTAAAATTAGCATTGTATTGGTGTAATATCCTAATCTTGGCATCACCCAATACATCAAAATAATGGCGGAGACAGGATCTTCGCGAAGAGAATTAAAAAAAAAAGCTAAAATTGATGGTAGCTAGTAGGAGTTGAACCTATGAACTTATAAAGAATTTGAACCCCCTTGACCATTAAGCTACACTTTTGAACTGTGTTAAAGAAATTCAAAACTTAATATATAGAAATAAAAAATAAATTGTGTCTTATATATATAAGTGTAATTTTTCGACGAAAAAGATTCGATTCCGTCCCTCTAAATCCGTGCCTGCATCAAAGACTTAACATTAGCTAGACGTTCTACTTCTAGGGATTCTTCTTATTTTAATGAGTTGAGTTTTACTTTATCCTAAAATAAAAGAATGTAAAAAGCATTTTGTGACATTGGGCATACAAGGTCTCACGTGTACAGTATCAAAACGAGAATTAGTCAGTAAACATTAGCAGCATTCACAATGCATTTGGGATCTCAATATAGATCCTCTTGTTCCCTTTGGCTGCGATTTAAGTGTACCCTAAAACTTTTTGAGTCCTTTCCCATGCAACTATTCTTGGACAATTACGAAAGAATACAGGAAACAGAAGCCAACAACATGTCACCAAACCTTGCAAAAAGGTTGTCGTTTTTTGTTTTCAAATTTTAGTCTTTGTTTCTTTAACAGAAATTATATATCTAGATAGTTTAGAGTTTATGTAAGTTGAGAATCTTTTAGTTGAATATTTTAAGATCAAGTTCTAAATTTGAAAATTAGCTAGCCTCTGGCATTTTGCTTTCAAAACTTGAACTTGCAAAAATATTGTAAGATCAAATTTAAAAGCTATCAACAACTTACAAAACGTGTTTTGATAGAACCCTATACTGTAGACACTTTATTCCTTTTTTTCTGCTAGTACATTAAATAAGAATTCTTAATTAAGTACGTTCAGTTTCACTTACTCGTGATCTTAAATATTGTCACAATATTTATGTGATTATAAAAACTTTTTATTAAAAATTTATTAAACTAAATAATTCGTTTTGTGAACGAGTATTACTGTTAAAGATTAATTAATTTTCTAGACCGATACTTTTTGAAAAAATCCTAGATACTTTCGGTTATAAAAAGATTAGTAAATTTATATTATTTCTAATTAGGAATAGTGGTTGCATTAAGGGTGTCTAACGGGCCGGGTTGACCCCGTAACCGCAACTCGTCCGGTTAGAAAAAAATGTAACCGGTCCGGCGCGGCCCGCCCGTTAGACACCCTTAGGTTGCATAAGTTAG
The DNA here is from genome assembly GCA_005239525.1 of Nicotiana knightiana. Lineage (NCBI taxonomy): Eukaryota > Viridiplantae > Streptophyta > Magnoliopsida > Solanales > Solanaceae > Nicotiana > Nicotiana knightiana. The sequence continues at coordinate 7,087 of ML432079.1, read as the reverse complement.
TGTGCATTTTGTGAAGGCTAAACTTTCGGGTTTAGCAAAGGTGATAAAAGGGTGAAAGCGTGACACGGTCCTCGACGGGCGTTACGATGATTTATGAGTCCAACTTCGTTAAAGCTTACACCTTTTAACCGAATTGACCCCAAAATTGACGCCGTTAACTTCGGTCTAAAGGTCCCATGATTTTCGCTCCTGGGCACAGATTTGAGTGGGGGCCAAGTTGCAACGGCTAGTGGTGCTGACGTGGACATTCATAAGCTAACGTCAAATCTGAAACCGATAAAAGTTGTACGCCATGTGTCAATAGCCCTCTGCTCAACTGAGGCTGTATTGCTAAACTAGCGCCACCCCACGCGTGAAAGGTCCCATTCTTTTCTTATGTTCCATTATATGCCCTTTGATTGTTCCATTTTCTTTTCTTTTTAAAAATATTTTTGGTTGTTCCATATAAGTTCAAACTTATAAGATTTTTATAATTTAATTCATTAAATTCTTATAATTTTAATAATTTTTTATACATATATTTATAGTTTGAGTCATAATTATGAATTCAGCTGAACATTAGTAAAATATACTATATCTACCTATCCATGTGCGTATTATTTTGTGTTTGACCGGATACTAAGTATTCATTTATACGGATACTTATTTAGAATGAAAGAAATATTTCGATAAATATATACTATTATTTAGTGAAGCAAATCTAAAAAAAATCATAATATGAGTCTTTTGCTATATTTGAATTTGTATATTTTCACATGGTACATATAACATTTTCATTACGATCACAAAGTGGGTAAGTGTGTGAACTCACACGAGTAGGATCGAGGTAATTATTAGGCACAAAATTACCTCATCTCATAAGTAAAATCTAGATAACATACCCAACGTATTTTTATAATTTTGTTGTCTACTAAAATAATCTTATACTTTTGGTATTCTCAGCATCTCATGCCACAAATTGTATCCTAAGGGTAAATTCGAAGTTTACTACAATTTGAGGGATACTTATGGAAAGTCAATAACTAAACCGAAAAGATCGGCGCGTGGGGCGGTTACCTGGTGAGCTCTGCACCAAAGCTGTCACTTTTCTCTCACACTTTCTTTATTTTTATATATCAAAGTAAAATAGGATAGCAGAGGGTTTATATTAAAGTAGATAAATACATGGTAGAATTAAATTAAATCAGAAAACTTCTTAGTGATTTTTCAACTACCATTAGACCTGGAATGCAAGTTCCGCCCCGAGTCGACGGAAGCGGGCATGGAAGTGAAGCTTAAATCATATGTCCTTCCTAAGAGAAGCAGTTTCAAGTACCTTAAGTCGATTATCCAGGGGATGGGAAGATCGACGAAGATATCGCATACCGTATAGGATTAGATTGGATGAAATGGAGGTTAGTATCTGGAGTCATGTGTGACAAGAAAGTGTCACTAATGCTCAAAGGTACATTTTATTGAGCGTGGTTAGACCAACCATGTTGTATGAGGCAGTGTTGGCCAGTTAAGAACTCACATATTCAGAAGATGAAAGTAGCAGAGATGAGGATATTGAGGTGCATGTGCGAGCACACTAGGATGGATAAGATTAGGAGTGAAGATATTGGGGAGAAGATGAGTGTGGCTCCTATGCATAACAAGATACGTGAAGCAAGGCTCAGATGGTTTGGGCACGTGCGCGGGAGAAACCCGAATGCCCCGGTCAGGAGGTGTGAACGGTTGACTTTGGTGGGTATAGGAAGAGGTAGATGGCGGCCTAAGAAGTATTGGAGAGAGGTGATCATGCAGGACACGATGTGGCTTCAGATTTCTGAGGAATACGAGGGTGTGGAGGTCGGGCATAAGGGTTGTAGGTTAGGAGGTAGTTGAGCATTTTTCTACTTCGTACCAGGTGTGAGGCTGGTCTGATGGTTGTGTCATAGACTGCTAGTGGTTAATGTGTGTTCACACTATTCTTCTGTTATTCATAGTACCGAGCCTTATTAATTGTTATTGTTATTGCTTTTCACATATTTTCTAGTCTTGTATGATACTGTTATTATTTCTATGGTTTATGTTGATTGATATGAATATATTGCCTCTTTTTGTCTTTTTGAGACCGAGGGTCTATCAGAAACAATCTCTCTACTCCATCGGGGTAGTGATAAGGTCCGCCTACATACTACTCCCCTGGACCGCACTTGTAAAATTTTACTTGATGGTTGTTGTTATTGTAGTATTAAAGATTTCCAATAAAAATAATAATATTGTTGAATTGATAATAAATTTGAAAAAGACAATAACCACATTTGATAAAAAATTATAAGTTGAGGAAAAGAAAGGAGAACCACTTTCTAGTCCAAAAGGCATTGTCTATCATTGTTTTTTAAAGGCAGAAATGATGATTCAGCTTATAAAATTAAAAATTAATCTTATTCTGGACCCACCTCTTATCCTTTGCGTGAGCATTTCTAAAAGGGTGCCTTTGCGTTTGTGGTAATTTTAGCATTTTGTCATTCATTTAAGACAAAGACTTCTTCCTGGGACAAAGTGGAGAAATTTAAATGTTTGTGAGAGTAAAAGGTCAAAAAGGAAAAAGAAAGGGCTCAATCATTGAATCACCCCCAACATTTTTCTTGTTAATAGACAAAAGGCAACATGGTGATCTTTATTAGGTACTTGCTAATGGATGCTAATTAAGGTTAATCACTTTGACTTTAAACACTTCTATTTTGGCTAAGGAGCCTCCTGATCTATATTCTAATGCTAGGATATCTCGTGTGAGGGGCTATTTGGTTACCAGGTAATCATGGAAATTAGAAGATCGATCCAACCTTTGATTTGTATTTTGAGGGAGGGATCAATACAAGAGAGTAAACGTTTTATACCGAGAGATTCTCGCACAACTAGAAATCCGCTAAAAATCGTTCAAAAAAGATGATCAAAGTTGGTCGGTTATGGCCAATTACCAACCAAAATGCGATCATTTACGTGTGGAAGGTATTTTGACGGTCGGAAAAGAATACCGACCAAAGTTAGTTGAAAATTACCGATCAACGTTGGTCGGTCAATTAAATTCAAAAAAAAATATTGCAAAAAAAAAAATCCGACCAAAGTTGGTTGATTTTTTAATTATGTAATCAAAAGACCATCTGGGAAACGAACTGTGGTATGTACTATGGCAGAATATTCTACCACTAGACCATTGGTACATTTTGTTGTAAGATTGTCTTTTATTTGATTTATACTCTTTAATTGTATTTCACACGAAAATAACCTGTAGAAATAAAACTCGGGATGAGAACAACAAGTTGTGTACCTTTTTGTCGCAGCGGAGATCATTGAACTCACCACCAAAAGAATTGCTCCAAGTCGAACTTTGAATCTCTTGAAAACAGAGTTAGAATTTTCAAGAACTAAGTGTCTTTTATCCTTGTGTGATTTTTTTTTCAGAAGTAGAAGAAAGTTTATGTTTTTCTCTATATTCTTGAGAAGAAAGAAACTTACGTATATATAAAAGAGAAGTTAACCCACTTTCAAAAACTGATCAACCCCATCACTAAAGATAACTGTGTATGGTGATTTTTATTGGGTAACTTCCTTTTAACTTATCTCTTTAAAATGGGTCGGGTCAGCCCACATGGAGCGACTCAAGATCCAAACTCAATATCCAACATCTCCCACTTCGCTCATGGTAGAATATACCCGAACCAATTTTATGTCAATAGCACACGTAGTTCATACAGACAAATAGTTCGTGCGACCTGCGAGCATTAAGAGCTATAGTATTTCAAACTCATTAAAGTTGTACTAAAGCTCTATGTAGAAATCCACACATATGGAAAGTATTCACTACTAGCGTGAGGATATTATTACTCGCAATACCCCAGACACTATTGGCTATTGCAGTAGCTACTTATTCGATCCCTCATCCTTGAAAGAGGCAAATTCGAGTTCTCATATAACATTGTATCCACAATTACACCCAATACCCTCATGGTAAGTGTAATGGTCGACCTATGAATACAAATTAAATTACTAAATTTTATTCGTCTTCCCTTTCCAATCGAATCTTTCCATTCCAAATCAACTGCTTTCCTAGACATGTACTGCATTGCCGAATCAATCAGGGCTATTAGTGGCATGCTAAAGTAGAAACACTGATTGGAACTTCAAGAGACAGTAAAAGGTCAAAGGGTATTCCAATAAAAGTTAATGTAACTTCTTTGGGATCTCACACAATGAAGAAGCAGTGACTCATTCTTCCATTATCCCATTGGTCGATAGCACATGTGGTATGAAACACATGTTACAGTGTTCTCACCTTATATTGGCGCGTGTGTCTTATTCTTTTAATTATAGAACACCGTACAGATCTTGGTCTAGACACCTTCAAGTGTCTAACCCGAGTTTCTCACTTCAATAGTCCTCAAACTGTCCTCTTAGAGAAACTCGTATCTGGCTTACAAAACAAGTCATAATCGAATAGTGAAATTCGTAAGCTGTCAAGAATGACCTGTACAAGTAAATATAACCCCCATTTTCCAAGGTTCTATAAGGTCAATCTCTTCACGATTCTTAACGCAAGAGGCGATTGCTCGTGTGAGAGAGCCAATCTCGCGACTTGTTCGACACACTTTATCAACAAAACTTTCATCACATGCATACGAGATATAAGAAAAATTCAGGAGTCAAATATTGATGAGCATATTATAATACTAAAGTCATTTTACAATACATAAATTTGTTCATATCCTTCGCAAATCTAGAGCCATAACATGTTTCTCAAACAGGTCTCAAGATATTGCCTTTGTAAAAGGATCAGCTATCATGCTTTGCGTAGGATCGTATTGTAAATTTATCTCTCCACTTGCTACCATGTCTCTTACAAAGTTATACTTGATGTCAATGTGTTTGGTCTTGCTGTTATACTTAGGATCTTTTGTATATGCAGTAGCCGCTTGAATATCACAAAATAGAGTCATGGGACCTTGAGAGTTCTTTGTAATATTCAAATTCTCAAAGAATCTCTTCAACCAAACAACTTCTTGTACTGCAGACGCACAAGCCACGAACTCAGCTTCCATTGTTGAAAGGGCTGTGCAGTTTTGTTTCTTACTTTTCCATGATATAGCACCACCATTAAGTAAGAAGGCATATTCAGATGTTGATTTTCTATCATTCTGATCACCAGCTCAATCAGCATCTGTATATCCTCTCAAGTATAAATCATTTCCACTATAACATAGTGAATAATCTGCAGTTCCCTTCAGGTATCTGAAAATTCTCTTTACAGCTTTCCAATGATCTCTTCCAGGATTGGATTGATACCTGCTAACCAGACCTACGGCATAACAAATGTCTGGGCGAGTACACATCATAGCGTACATCAGGCTCCCGACAACACTTGAATATGGAACTCGAGACATGTCTTATTTTTCATTTTCAGTCTTGGGACACATTTCAAGGCTTAAAGTTTCACCTATCGCTATAGGAGTATCCATGGATTTGCAACTATTCATGCGAAAACGCTCCAAGATTTTCTTTATATAAGTTTCTTGAGATAAACTCAATAACTTTTTGGAACGGTCTCTTTGGATTTTAACTCCAAGGATATAGTCTGCCTCACCCATATCTTTCATGTCAAAAGATTTTGAAAGCCATGACTTGACAGTTTTCAAATACTCCAAATTGTTTCCGGCCAATAAAATATCATCCACATAAAGAGAAAGAATTACAAACATCCCATTGGACTTCTTCACATAAATGCGATGGTCTTCATTGATCATTGTGAAATCATATGAGATCACCTCCTTGTGAAATCTCAAATACCATTGTCTTGAAGATTGCTTCAGACCATAAATAGATCTTTTCAATTTACAGACCTTCTTTTCTTAACCTTTAACGATGAAGCCTACAGGTTGTTCCATGTAGATTTCTTCGTTCAGTTCTTCATTGAGAAAAGCTGTCTTCACGTCCATTTGATGTAATTCCAAATCCAAACGTGCAATAATAGCCAAAAGTAAGCGAATTAAGGTAAACTTCACAAAAGGTGAAAATGTTTCCTCATAATCTATTCCAGCTTCTTGAGTAAAGCCTTTTGCCACCAATCGTGCCTTGTATCTTTCTATTGACCCATCCTCTTTGTGTTTAACTTTGAGAACCCATTTGTTCCCAATGGATCTACGCCCAGGCGGAAGGTCAACTAGATCCCAGACTTTGTTGGTTTTCATGGACTCTAATTCTTCTTTCATTGCTTTCATCCACTCATCTTTTTCAGGGCTTGATAAAGCCTCAGTCATAGACTTTGGCTCATCCATTTCTGTCGGAGATACTAAGAAAATATAATCCTCAATTTCATAAGTACGTTTGGGTATATTTTTCCTGGCACTCTTTCGTAGTTGAAATGCAGGTTCGTCAGAAGGATTTTGGGGTTGAGAGTTCCCACTCCCACTTATTCTTGATCAATTTGATTATCAACTATGTCAGAAGACACTTGCTAACTATCTGAGTTCAACATTTCATAAAGAGGCTCACTATTCTTTACCTCGCCCTTCTTTGGAAAATCATTTTCCAGAAATGTGACATCTCGTGATTCAATCTCACTAACACTCCCATCCTCTAATTCACCAATGAACACATACCCTTTGGAGTGTTCTGAATATCTTATAAAGATACATTTCTTGCCTTTTGGACCTAATTTACCAAACTTGCTAAAAGAATCTTTACATATGCAACACAACCCCAAGGTCGTAAATCCTTTAAGTTCTGTTTATGACCAGTCCATAGATCATAAGGAGTGGAAGAAACTGATTTAATAGGCACTTTGTTCAATATGTAAGTTGCAGTCAATAACGCATCTCCCAAAAAAGAGATAGGTAAATTTTCTTGCGCCATCATTGACCTTATCATGTCCAGTAGTGTTCTATTCCTCCTTTCTGCTACACCATTTTGTTGAGGTGTGTACGAAATAGTTAACTGTCTGGTGATTCCCTTTTCATTGCACAATTCTTCAAATTCTTTTGAAAGATATTCACGCCCTCTATTAGTTCTTAGGGTCTTAATCCTTTTGTCTAATTGATTCTCAACTTCATTCAAAAATTTCTTAAAG